>JAXGGA010005563.1:0-77184 GCA_038373865.1 Uloborus plumipes
ACGTTACAATGGTTTGGTATGTTGAGAATGTATTGTATTGAGCGGGATATTCTAAGAGTCTGGAGTTCCCAAACTTTTTTTTCCGTGGACTTGCCCACTTTTCGAATTTCCCATGGACCATATTCCTTGGCGTCGTTCCAAAACTTATCAGGAATCGTAATAATAGAACTCAGACATTCTAAAACCGGGTATTAAATGATGGATAAGTTCCATTTGTTGATGTCCTAAAACAACCAGATGACAATTTTCTAAAAGCTTCAGTTTGACAGTTTTATTGCAGAGTAAAAAATAAAAATTTGAGTGAAAAGACGACAGATGAAGAGA
The DNA here is from genome assembly GCA_038373865.1 of Uloborus plumipes. Taxonomy (NCBI): domain Eukaryota; kingdom Metazoa; phylum Arthropoda; class Arachnida; order Araneae; family Uloboridae; genus Uloborus; species Uloborus plumipes. The sequence continues at coordinate 325 of JAXGGA010005563.1, forward strand.
TACACGTTTATGCATACTTACAAGGATTACATCGTTTAATCTCAAGAACAAAAAGCTTAGTTATTAAAATTATTTCCCATTATTAATATTTATTTCCAATATTATAGCTTCCCAGTTTATGGTCATTGCTGCTTTTATTTCTTCTTATAAATTTCTTTTGAAATATTCTATCGTAGGCAGAAAAAAAAAAGTATGTCCCCTCTGGTGCCTAGCGTCCCTTCTTAGTGACGATTATTTCTTTTCTTAATAAAAAAATATTTTTGGCATGATATTATTTTAATAATTCTTCCTGTCCACTATTAAACACTATTTGTAACCAGTACACAAAATATCTTTGGAAAAAAAAATGTCAGGCATTAATGTGTTAAGTCCTGGTTAAGGTATCCGACTAGGTTCGGAGCAGTTTTTGTGAAAAATCTTATTCAACAAAATATTAATGTTTTTTTTAGAAACAGAGGAATCTTAAAACACATATTTTACATCAAAATGTATTAAAAAATCATTCAGTTTTACAAAATTGAAGATTTTTTAGTAAAAATGACTAAAAATTACAGGTTAGGAAAAGCACTCCGTAGCGAAAAATTAACTAGTTACATGCAATTTACTTAGATTATTTTACATAAACAAATGTTCTAACTGTAATAGACCGCAGGCTAAGAAATATTTCAAGAATTTTAAGATTTATGCTAAATAACCTGAGTTTATACAGAAATTTCTCTAAAATTATTTACTTTTTTAAGTAAAATGCCTGTAAATCAAAAAATATTTCATCATTCACAAAACCTGCGGTCTGTTAGACTCACAAGTACTTACAAAACATGTATGCCAAATGCCAAATATCATGTTTCAATATTGAATAGAAGTTGCAGAATCATGTTTTCCGTAGCGAAAATGCAGTTCTTCACAAAACGTAAATTAAGTTTGGACTACAGCAAGGGCGGATCCAGCTTCTGGCTAAGGAGGGGGTCATTTTCGGAAAGGGGAGGTTAAAGTGCAATTTTTGGGCAAAAATGGGGGGTTTTGACAATTTTTTCGCAATATAAGTACCAAAAATGCATTTTTTTGCTATATTTGGACGGTTAAGGGGGGGTCATGACCCCCATGACCCCCCCCCCCCCCCCTCTGGATCCGCGCCTGGACTACAGGCATTATTACTGCAGAAATTTAGTATTCAAACGCTTATAAATTGAGTTCTAATTCACATAGATTAAAAATCAAAGCTGTTTTATAATCCTAAAAAACGGGAGTTCAATGAAACTATTTGTAGAAAAAGTGTATTTTGATCAAAAATCACCTTTTTAACCTAGTCGGATACCTTAAGTCGGACAAACACGCTTGCCGCGGGTGACGGCTCATCGAAGAAGTGTTGATAGATAGAAATGTGTCACATCCGTTAGGGACCGGAAATGTGCCGCCGCCCATTGTTGCGACTCTTTCATGCCCAATTCAGTGATCATTTCAAAATCATTGTTCGTCCATTACTCCGTAAAAAGAAACTCCTTTTCAGCTACATTGGGATTAAGTGGGGGTAAGATGACTATACCGCCGTGCTACAGAGCATTTTTTAACATAGGGACTAGGCGACACTAATGTCGCCTAGTGAAGAAAATTTGTCGCCTAGAAAATGCAAAACAGAGTCACTGGGCGACATTCAATGTCAATTCAAATATATTTTAACATACAAACACAAGAGCAAAGAAAAATTATTGAAAAAAGAGAATAATGAAAAGGATATAACATGTAAAATAAATAAACAACAAGCAAAAGTTTTACTAAACAGCACCAGAGTTACTAAAAATTGCATTATTTTATAATTGGTCAAGAAACTTCAAGAGACCGAGTAAGTATTTGCTCTATTCGTGATTATCTATAGTGGTTCTTTTTTATATATAGTATACAGTGTTTTATTAATTTGTTTATATTTTTCACAATTCTTTGCACTGTTTTTTTTTTTTTTTTTTTGTACTTTTTGCAAAAATCTACAAGAAAAGAGTAACAACACATGTATCCTTTAACTTATCCCTCCAGAAAAGAAAAAAAAAAAGTTTTATTTCTGTTACATCTTTTTAGATGGAATATAATTTTACAAATATTGGGTAGAATTTTCCTTTTTTTTTTTTTTTTGAAATATTATTTAAAATATTAAAAATGAATGCTTTTTTGTAAAATTTTATATCTATTTTGGGTTTTTCCTTCCCCCTCCCCCAAACACATTTAATGACAGACAAACGCCCCGTGTCGCGCAGTGAAAGATTCTTAAAAAATGCTCTGCCGTGTTGAGCGCAAAAGTGGTATCCGCAGTGGAGCTCAAACTGAGACAAAACTCTTTAAAGTTTTGCGCCTCCATGCATTTGATTCAGATGAAACTTTTTCAGAATTTTCTTAAAAATATTTCCCCTCCTCAAATTCTATTCTATTCTAGAAGTCAATAAACTTCGACACACATGAGGACTGCGTACTATGCGCCTTGCCTCCACAGATAGTACACTGCGATGCAAAAGTTTAGACAAAATGCAAATATGTGAATAAAAAGAAAACTGTTCAACGAAATGCTTTCAAATTTCTACTGCAGGTACACAATATGGTCCCAAATACTTGTCTGGTGTTCTTATAACTATAACTGGAATCAAATTTTGGATATTACAAAAGATATTTTTTTACATTGTTGCAAAAGTTTAGACAATAGTCAGATTTTATGCAAATATCCCTTGAAATGTGATTGGTGAAAGAAATGCGGGACTGTATTATTCATTTATAAAGTGCAGAGATTTCTGAAAAAATAATTAAAATCTCAAAAGCTCTTTAGTTCTCGTGAAAAGAAGATGCGAAAGTTTGAAGCCGAACTTTGAAAATGAACCTATTTTATTAATTTTTTGTCTTTTAAATCGGCTCTAGTATGGTAGTTCATTGTTTTTCACTTTGTGGAGAGCAAATTCAGACATGCGTATAGATCAAAAAGTCCAAGAAAAATTATATTTCTTAAGGATGAAGGAATTGAAAAAACGACTCAGACTGACGATTCGCCCCTTAATCCTACAAAACTTTAACTTGGGTCAAAAACAGTAAGTGGTAGGTAGCATAAGTAGATGAGCAACTGAATCGGAATGCATTAAAAAAAAAAAAAAAAAAAAAAAAAAAAAATGTGCTTGATCCTTTTCAGAAAGAGTGTCCCAAATAAGCTAGATTTTATTGGTATAAGCAGCACAGCATATGATCATTGGATATTTCTCAAGTCCCGCGAAAAGAATTATAATCCATCTAGGCCATCCCAATTTTAATGATTTTTATCAAAGAAAGTACCATTCATTTTTTAGTCGCGATGATACATAGATACATATGCTGCTTTTCACATCAAAATCTGGCTTATTTGGGACACTCTGTCCGAAAAGGCTCAGGCACAATTCTTTGTTTTTTTTATGCATTCCGATTCAGTTGTTCATCTACCTATACTGTCACGTGCTGTTTTTGACCCTAGTTGAAGTTTTGCAGGATTAAGGGGCGAATCGTCAGTCTGAGCCGTTTTTTCAATTCCTTCATCCTTAAGAAATACAATTTTTCTTGGACTTTTTGATCGATACGCATGTCTGAATTTGCTCTCCACAAAGTAAAAAACAATGTACTACCATACTAGAGCCGATTTAAAAGACCAAAACTTAATAAAGTAGGTTAATTTTCAAATTTCTGCTTACAAACTTTCTCATCTTCTTTACACGAGAACTAAAGAGCTTTTGAGATTTGATTATTTATTCAACAATCTCTGCACTTTATAAATGAATAATACAGTCCTGCATTTCCTCCACCAATCACATTTCAAGGGATATTTGCATAAAATCTAACTATTGTCTAAACTTTTGCAACAATGTAAAAAAATGTCTTTTGTAATATCCAAAATTTGATTCCAGTTATAGTTATAAGAACTCCAGACACATATTTGGGACCATATTGTGTACCTGCAGTAGAAATTTGAAAGCATTTCGTTGAATAGTTTTCTTTTTATTCACATATTTGCATTTTGTCTAAACTTTTGCATCGCAGTGTACAATACAGATTTTATTGAAGGAAAGAGTTAGAGCACAGAGAAGGAAGTTACACCCAGGACAACGGCGGGAATCGAACCCGCGCCTCTTGAGATTACAAACTGACAGGCAGACCGTTCTAAAATGACCATATGAGTTTGTATTTAGGTAAAATACGTCATAAAGAGCCACCTGGTGGCGATCACTCAATTTTGTTAAAAAGGGCAGATACCACTTTTGTGCTTAGCACGCCATTATACTGAGCAGTGGTCGGAAGTAGCGCGCTACAAGTAGCGAAATTACAGTAGTAGCTACATTTTTTAGTAGTTTGTAGTGTAGCGCACTACTTTAAAAAAAAAAGTAGAGTAGTGAGTAGCGCGATACAAAAAAATAGTAGTTTGTAGCGATTTCTGAAAACTACTTTTAAATTTAAAAAAAAAAAATAAATAAATGAAAAAAATATATAAAAAAAAGAGAATGAATTAAAAAGCAAAGTTGCAAGACTCTGACTGTTGCAAATCTCGCACAAGTACAACAGCGGACGCAATGAGAAATAAGAACCATAAAAATGTGAGCTGATCCTTAGATATGAGAAATAAGAACCATAAAAATGTGAGCTGATCCTTAGATATGAGAAATAAGAACCATAAAAATGTGAGCTGATCCTTAGATATGAGAAATAAGAACCATAAAAATGTGAGCTGATCCTTAGATATGAGAAATAAGAACCATAAAAATGTGAGCTGATCCTTAGATATGAGAAATAAGAACCATAAAAATGGGAGCTGATCCTTAGATATGAGAAATAAGAACCATAAAAATGTGAGCTGATCCTTAGATATGAGAAATAAGAACCATAAAAATGGGAGCTGATCCTTAGATACATCATTTTGACGAAATAAATTCTATCTGTTTGATATAATTGTTTTATTTGTTACTAGCCTGGTACCCGGCCCTGCCCGGGTTTCTGTGGGTATAGCGGGATTTAGTGAAACTCATTCACAAATTTCCCAACACTAAAGTGCATATCTATAAACATAATGGCTACTTCTGTAAACAATGGCTATGTTATGAATAAACTATAAAAAAAAAATAATGCAAGCTAAAAAAAATAGCAAGCTACAAATAATGTTTGAGTAAATAGGAAATGTTATAAGCTTGGTATATTAAAATAAATATATATTTACAGTATCAATCGCACTGAGATTAACCATTTCCAAATATTGCTCATTAATTAAGTCCCATTATTAGTTTCTATCCGCGTGACAACATTGGTGAGGTGAAAACATCTTATGTACCTAATTTAGAAATTTTTTTGACTATAAACACTTTCTATTCTCTAACTATTGCCAAAATCAATTTTTTTTTATTTCACCCGTTAGCGATTGTTGACTCAGATAAATATAAAAATCCTTAGAAGGCAATAACTTCCACTCCAGAGAAGCCTTGGTTCAAAATTTTCAATATTATTACAATCAATATTGTTGCTGCATGGCACCAAATGTTTGCAACAATGGGTTGAAAATTTAATCATTTAATGGGGAAATGACATAAAATTAACTGTTTTCCATAATAACATTTTTAAACTAAGCTTTTTAGAAATAAATTATAGCTTATCCTGCGCCCTGTTACTGTAGCTATATACGGTGAAAAAATGGTTAAAATCGGTTCAGTAGTTTGGAAGATTACCCCGGACATACGTTTTCAAAAGTAGTCTTTTATGTATATAGATCACAATTTTTATATTCCTTCAAATAATTTTCATGCTCAACAGACAATTCCTAGTTCTATTCCATATTCAAATGAGTTAATTTATTAATGTAAACCACATTTCAAATATTTTCGGCCAATCCTCAAACGGCGTACTCTTTTTATTTATTTATTTTTTTAAAAAGTAGCGAAGTAGCGACTACATTTCAAACATTTCAAAAGTAGTTTGTAGTCGCTAAATTTAAAAAAAAGTAGTTATAGTTGTAGTTAATTACATTTGTAACAAAGTAGTTGTAGTTGTAGTTCGCTACAAAAGAAATGTAGTTTTTCCAACCACTGATACTGAGCGTCTCAAAACTATTTTATCGTTTCAGAGTGTGGATTAGAATTTTGAAACATGTACCCTCGACTTCTTTAACGTGTTGAATTTATTTTAAAAATTGAAACTCTGATTTTCTTCACTGAATATGCGAAAAATATGTCGTTTAAAATAAAAAGCGATTTTCGTCATCTTACCCCATCAATCAGGTAAAATGGCGAATAAGAAGGGGGGTATCGAAATAAGCTGCTTTGTGCCAATGTACACTTTTGATCGTACAGAAGGCCAAAATATTCATTTTAACCGCTCCAACTGATTATCGCGGGTTTTCTTGGGCGCGAGAGAACTTAGTTTAGTAGTCGAACCTGATTATCACGAAATCCTCTCTAAGTCGAAATGTTTCAATTTCCCTGCTTTTGCAGCATACATTTAATGCTTTTTCTCATATTTATCTCGAATGATTCTTCCCGAAAACCTCTCTATCTAGAATTTCGACGACTCTCATTTTTGAATTTCATCTCCAGCCACGTTTATCAATGGTATAACTAGGAGACAAAAATCATCTTCTGCACAATCATTCAAAGACTATGTTCGTATTAAGAGGTATATGCATTAACTTGCTACACCGATACAGTCATCACTATTAGCAAAACGTGGACTCGCAACATGTCGTACAGTGAAATATTCAACAATCTGAATGCAAAGCAATCTTCAAAAAACAATCAGTTTTGACTTTGTTCAATTACTTAATTTTGTAAATTCTCTCACAACCTCTCTGTCTCGAAACCTCCGTGTTTCGAATTTTTTTTTCTGTCCCTATGTATTACGCGTATTTTGTACACTGTTAAAATTCAGGAAGCTTTTGCGGTAAATGTTACTGTAAAACGGAGCGTTTACCGTACCGAAAATTTTTACAGTGAATTGTACCGGTAAAATTATTGCGATTGCAACGCCCATCGATCACCACGTGACTTACTGTGCGATGCAGATGACACTCTATTTCCGCTCTCCTGATGTGTCTCATCTGGTACCGTGGATAGTGAAGCTGTGTGAAAAAAATTGGGTCCCGGGTTCGAGCTTTGTCGTTCGTTTCCCGCGCTTTTTAATTATCGTTTTCTCTTCCGAAAACAGTTTGCAGTAAAAGAATATTTTGCGGTTTAAATGTGTGGCAACAAAGATGCTAGCAACTTTTACTGTCAGAGGGAAGGGTGCGAGACGTACAGTAGGGTCAGGTGGGGGAAAGTGGGTCCATGGGGTAAAGTGGGGCTATTTCGAAAAACACCAATTTGTTCGATTCTAATTAAGAAAATTGGTTAATTCTTTTTTTGAGACGCGAATTGAGATTACAGCAAATAATTTTGTTTTAGTTTTAAAATCTGGCAGCGATTTAAATAATGAAAAAAATATTAGTTTATGTTCGTTCCATACGAAATGTAATTTTAAGCTGCTAATAAACTTCTTTAAAACACCGTTATTAAGAAGCGTAATCGATATTTTTTTGTACAGAGTTAAAGTGGATTATTCATAGAACTAATCGCCATATAAAAGTAAGAAAAAATTTGAAAATTCGTTTTTTTCTAAGGTTTTTTCTGAGGTGGGGTAAAGTGGGTCTATGATTAGGCTTAGCTTAGTGCTATATGAAGATGATTCGTTTGGTCTCAAAAGTCGTAGCCTACGCTAAAGTCAACGTCTGTAATGGTTTAAAGCTTTATATTTTTTAACACTATTCTCTATATTTTTGTAATTTCATTGAATAACTAAACAAAAGTTTTCTCATTTTTTATAACAATGTTTTTAAAACCAGTGTTTTCCCATCTGATCGAAAATCAATGCTCGATTTCTGTTGACATTATTTCTTTAATTAAATACCAGAATTAAAAATGTATAAATATTTACGTTTGTGCATTTAAATGTAGATAAGGTACATTTATTCCACTGTATTCTTTCTTAAAAAACAATAATCACATTTTTTGTGCTAATATACACGTATTTCTAAACTAGCACCACTTTCCCCCACGATCTTTTAAATGTATCACTGAGAGAAAACAAACCTTCAAAATTGAATAAATCTGCTTCATACTTAATCTATATGAGTCCAATGTATATAAAATGCATCAAAATTTTCAATAAAATACATTTAATAGTCAGATTTTAGGACCTAATCTGAAAAAAGCTTGATTTTAGCCCCACTTTCCCCCACCTGACCCTAGAGAACCAATTTTCCGGGATGTTCGGGACCATAGCTATCCCGGATAACTGATTTTCCCGGTTTTCTGGATGTTTATAAAACTTAAATTACTATAAAAATAGAAATGCATCTTAAAATCAAAAGAAAACGATCCAGAAATACTTATTCGCTCGAAATATTAAAAATTTCTGAGCAATACGCGAGTTATATGTTTTTTTTTTTTTTTTAAGGTTTTTTTTCTGATCTTTTGGTTCCCGGATAAAAGGTTCTGTGCTGTATTCGTGCAGCGGGGGACGTTATTAGGAGATCGTCTGCTTCGGAACGAAGCAGGTGGTGTGGCAGGTGTGCTCTTCCGTCACGAGCGCACCTGCAGCAGATATACGTATAGGCGATGAATCGATACAAGTCATCCCCTTCTGGAGAAGTTATGCGTTTGTTTTGGGCACGTGGCGGCGGACGAGACGAGTTGTTTATGCACGAGACGCTAATTCATGCACAGCCGAGCTCGTTGTGAGAGGGAGTTTATGACACCCGCAGACGGTTTTGCGGAATGATTTTTTTTTCAGAAGCCATAGGCTTCAACGTACATGAGGACTGCGTAATATGCGCTTTGCCTCCTGACAAACACAGCACAGATTAACGGCACAGACAGGATGAAATAACATCCATGGGCAGGGCGGGACTCGAACCCGCGACCCCTTGCTTACGAGGAGAGTACTCTACTTCTAGCCCCACGTGGCCCCTGAATGATTTTCTTGTGGCTGTTCTGTTACTTGTTAGCTAGCTTCTTCTTCTTGTCGGCGCTTCTTCGCGCATTAAGAATTGGTTTCCTAGGAGTGAAAAGTGAAATCGTCGATCTCTGGCGAGGCGACCTTCTGCGCATGCGCCGGAGCCGCAGATTGACGTCGCTTCACGCCACGCTCCAATCAAACTGGTTCAGGCTTGGTTTCCTAGGATCGTCGCCGACGCCGGGCGCGAAGCACGCTGGAATCAGAACCAGTTTGATTGGAGCGTGGCGTGAAGCGACGTCAATCTGCGGCTCAGGCGCATGCGCAGAAGGTCGCCTCGCCAGAGATCGACGATTTCACTCCTAGGATACCGGCTCTTTACTGATTCCATCGTGCAGTCGCGCCCAGCGTCAGCGACGACTCTACTAATGCATACACACCAAGCAAATAGTATTCGGCTAGTTTATTTGAAAGCAAAAGCGAGTGACCGGGCAGCTAACTCAAACGCAGCACTGGAACAATCCCAAAACGGCTCTCCAGTAGGAAGGGATCGCCAACACATCCAAGTGAAAAATGTCATCTCTAGTTAGATTTTTTGCTGCAAGTTGGTTAATGATAGGTTGCCTGTTAAATGAGTTTCTCGGGCAGACCCATATAAGATGATCAAAGTCTTCTATAGTTCCACATGTATTGCAAAACGGGAAATTTTCCTTGCGCATAATAAATAGCTTGTCTTTAGTTAAGATAGATTTGGAAAGTATTCTGTTTGGCTTGGTCTCGCTCTATTACTTAAGCTGCTGCAGATATTTTATCGTGTTTTTTTAAACTTGTGTTTTGTGCGAAACAACTCTTCTTTTTTTTTTATATACAGAAGCCATCAGCTTCGACATACGTGAGGACTGCGTACTAAGCCCCTTGCCTCCTGACAAACACAGGACAAATTTACGGCACAGAGAGGTTGAAATAACAACCATGGGCAAGGCGGGACTCGAACCCGCGACCTCTTGCTTACGAGGAGAAGACTCTGCCTCTAGGTCCACGTGGCCCTCGGATCAACTCTTGCAACTCCATTTTCGCCCTCTTCCCGTGAGCGGATTCTTTTCAAATTTTGCACGTCACCTCAGAGACCCGACGTTGTTGTTGTCTGGTGCCAGCCAATTTGGGGTGCGCTGCTTGGGGGGGGGGGAGGTGCTCCTTGGGGGGCCAGCAGCTTTGGGGTGTGTGGGGCAATTGTGACAATTTCAAACATCCAAGCGTGATAATTTCAAATAAACGCATATAGTGGATAGTTACTGCAATAACCAGACGCTTGACATATGAATGTTTTTAACTAATTTCAAATTATTAATGTAATGGCATAAAATTTGTGTCTGACTCTAAACAAGATCCCTTCTTATCCCAGTTTCATTACATTATAACGTTACCAAACATGACTTGACTAAGATATTCAGACATATTAAATTTCTTTATGTGAGAATTAATCACTTTCAATGATATATATATATATATATATATATATATATATATATTCATAAAATATCTTATGGAATTGATAAAAAACAATACTTATCCACTTTTGTTGTCCCCAGGCTTTTTTCGCCATCAACACCGATGCAAAAGTTTCAATATTTTCGAAAAATCTCTTTTAAATTGCGTTCACGCTTAAAATTAAAATTTCGGTCCCCCGTAGCACGGGCTATGTTGCCAAGTGAAGGCTGTGTTGCTAAGACAATGGCTTAAACACAAAACTATGCACCAACAAACACTCAGTCTTTTCGCTTTACAATGGTTTTGTTGGCGAGCTGTGAAGCGGAAGCATTGGCGGAGTTTCTAAACGTGGTGATCTCATCACCACATGTACCACTTCCGCAGTACACGCACGACACGCGGATCCGTTTATGGGGCAGGCAACCTTCCACATCGCAACCAGGGTTGCAAAAAACCCACCTGCCCAAAAAAACCCGCCCGGGTTTTTTTTGGGTAAAACCCCACTCTAAAAAACCCAATAATCCCCGCACAAAAGCGGGTTTTATTGGGTTTTTTAAAAATTAGTGACAGTTTTATTTCATATTCAGCATTTTTTATGTTAGATTTTATCCCTTGTATTTAAAGAAAGTTACCCCACCTATTGAAACTTAAGTCTACCCATGAAATACAGTCGACGCTCGATATAACGACCGTCTCCGTCCTACAGAAAACGGTCTTTATAACGAGTGGTCGCTATAAGAGGTAGAACATAGAGTATATTGGGATACAGTTGGGGGTTTTCTCACCGGTCGTTATATTAGGATGGTCTTTATAACGTGTGGTCGTTATAACGAGCGTCGACTGTATATATAAAACACTAAAGCAATTTCTTTTCTGCCTATGCCAACGATTGTTTTGCTTACAGTTGGCAATGGCCTCGAGTAATATTACGTAAAAAGAAGATAATGTTACAAAATACATTTTAAAATGTTACATCTTCATCCAAATAACTGAAAATTGAACACAAATTATTACTAAACTAGCTGCCAGGGCAGCTAGATTAGCTTCCTGCGGCATGCTGATGCATAACGTCCCCCCTCTCTAACTTTTACCTCATTCTGAAATTATATTATTTGATATAATTTAATGTTCATTCGATTTCAAGACATACCACGCACGTGGCCCGGCGTTGCACGGGCACTTCGTGCCCTGAAAGTAGTGAGAAAAAAATTTAAAGAAACTACTCCCCGCCAAGGCGGCTCGCTTACAGGCGCTTCACGCCTTTACTTTTTTCCTATATAAAAAAATCATTCGAATTATTGAGATGCTTCACGCCTTCAAGATGGTGAGGAAAGTTCGTTCAGTAAGTTCAGGTCGCTCAAAGAAAAAAAGCAGACATAGATACTCAGTTTTTAATATAAGTAGATGGCTCTTCAACAAATAAATGTTTCAAAATATTACCAGTAGCTAGCGATAAAAATTCTACGTAAGTGGTCCGCTTATGAGTTTCGTGTTTGATTTAGTTAAGCCTTCATTCAAAATTCTCATTATCATTGTTATCACCGTTTCATGGCAACGACGGTTTGCAAGAATGGATTTCATATTTAATCATTTATTAGGCTTAATCGCTTTAAATTTGACTACTTATTAATTGATATCTTCGCTAATTAAAATCGTATAATTATATCAATTGAAACTAAAGAAGCTTGAAAAATTACCTATCTATCGGTACCTGGTTCGACTTTCAGTTCATTGGCGTTCAGGAGAAAGAAGCGTGACATAGAAAGATAGAAAGATAGTTAGAAAGAAAGATAGTTAGAAAGAAAGATAGTGAGAAAGATACTCAGTTTTTAATATAAGTAGATAACCAGTTACTTTCGCTGGTACTTAACTAATCCTTTAAAGTAATTTTCAAATGTTATTTGTTACTTTGTCTTTTATGATAATTTATTTTCATTATTTAAATTCAAATTAATTGCAGATTAAATTAATTAAGACAAAAATAAAAATCTGCATTCTTAATTAATTCTTTTTTAGACATAGAACCCCCCCCCCCCCACCTTTGCCTTTTTTTTCCAACAAGCAAAAAAAACAATAAATTAAAAAAAACCCAATAAAACCCCAAAAAACCCAATAAAACCCTAAAAAACCCGCCCGGGTTGGGTTTTTTGCAACCCTCAGCACATTCACACAAAGACAGGAGAGAGGAAGTACATCCATGCACGAGCCGAGATTCGAACCCGATCCTAGTGAGACTTTCCTGTCTACCAGACAGGGTGGTCGGCACGGCGACAACGCATTAAACCAGCAGTCGGCAACCTAAATTAACTAGAGATCTACTTTCTAAATTTGGTGTGAATACAAGATCGACTGGGGGGGGGGCATACACTGTGAAGTTGAGACTATGCTGACTTTAAACTGTAGGTTAACTGTAAATAAAAAAGACTAATACTTATTCAGTCGTAATCTTAAGGCCCGGTTTCCTAGGAGTGAAATCGTCGATCTCTGGCGAGGCGACGGTCGCCGCTTTCTTCTGCGCATGCGCCTGAGCCGCAAATTGACGTCGCTTCATGCCACGCTCCAATCAAACTGGTTCTGATTCCAGCGTGCGTCGCGCCCGGCGTCGGCGACGATTCTCGGAAACCAAGCCTTTAAACTGCTAACAATGCTATGTTAACCTAAATCAAAATATTATTAGATACAAGTATCTTGTTTAAAATTGACAAATGGCTGACTATAAAATGGAAAACTGAAAAATAACTTTTGATTTAGATGTAGAACCTAATTTTGTTCCAGAAATTAATGTTTAATAATTCCACTAAGATTCGAAATATGGCCGCGATCGAATCAAAATGCGCTCGCGATCGAGCAGTCGATCGCGATCGATGTGCAGTGGCATAGGAACTTAGTATAAACTGGGGGAGCCCGGTGCAATTCCGGATCTTTGCGTTTTCTTGGGGGGGGGGGAGACACGCTTTTCGCCCCCTTACGCAAGATTAATTATAAATTCATAAATGTTCAAATAAACAAAAAGGAATTTAAAAACACTAGAGGTGACCCGTGCGGAATTCCGCACAAAAAAAAAAAAAAGAAAAAAACTCTAAACTTAAATTAAATAAAATACCCAAGGCTACTACTAAACTAAATACTAACGTTATCGCAAAACTACCATAGTATTTTGAAACAATAAAAGTTACAATTAAGGTTTACCGAGCTAAGCCTTGGCTTGAAATGTCGCATTTAAAATTGATTTGAACAACAATGGTAACGATTTTAACAGTTGAGCAAAAAATTTAACTTTTTCAAACTTCAATCGCTTATAAGTCGCTTAAACGTGGATTTTCGAGATTCTCGTTACGCGGCGCTAGCGGAGAAACGTTCTAAAGAACGCATTTTTTTTAATCTTTCGAATGAAATCAAAATGGAGACGATACGACAATTATTTCGCTAGATAGAGTCAATTTTGTGCCCAAAAATTGAAGTTCGAATAAAAAACGAACCGACACTTTTTAGAGGGTGGGTCTAATTTTCGTCAATAGCCCGCGGGATAAGCTTCAAAATCATAAATTTTCTTGCAATTCGATAAAGAAATGAGCGAGTTTCGACCGGGTATAGGATTCGGCTTAGAGAAATAATATATGGAGATTGCTAATATCTCTTTCTTCAGAAACATGATAAGTGAAACTATACTTTCATTTTTAATATGAACTTAGTTTAAGATGGAATATTTTCTCAGAAATAGGAAATCTCAAACTTCTCTGACGGCAAAATTTTCAAATGGTACTACAAAATGACTTTTAACGGTTTTCGGTGACATCGGGTAAATTTCCTAGGAAAAGTAGGTCGCATATTTGAAAACAGCTTTGTAGAAAGAAATGGGCTACAAAATGTTGTAGCAAAGAAATTTTTCTGGGGGGAGCTGAGCCGATCTGAAATATTCCAGGGGGAGTCAGAGCTCCCCCGGTACCTACGCCCCTGTCGATGTGTTGCCTACCACTGCATTAAACATGAGTTAGCAATACACCACCAACTTGTTTCCTCTTACTTGCTGACGAGTGCCAAAGAGCACGAAACTGCAGTCCTTGATGGAATAAACAAACGAGTTGGCGGCGTATTGCATGTTTCTGCCTCAGCCTTGGCTTAGGGGCGGTTACTGACTGCTATAAACATTGGTTATCTGCTTGTTCTAATTTTAGGGCGGGTGAGCATAAAAGTACTGCACCAATTGCAGTTATGCAGACAATTTTGACATGTTTGAGATAAATTTCTGCATTAGAACATTTTTTTGGTGAAGGATATATTTTGGTCCCCAATTTTGAGGAATCCACTATTAATAATCTCGAAAAAAGAGTAAATATAATTGAAAAAACTTGCTGATTTTATGGTGGTATAGTACTTTTACATATATATATATATATATATATATATATATATTTTTTTTTTGCTGTTGTACAGCGTTTTTTTTTTTTTTTTTTTGCAGAAAATTTTAGGAAGGGGGCCACGTGGGCCTAGAGGTAGAGTATTCTCCTCGTAAGCAAGGGGTCACGGGTTCGACTCCCGCCTTACCCATGGATGTTATTTCATCCTCTTTGTGCCGTAAATCTGTCCTGTGTTTGTCAGGAGGTAAAGCGCATAGTACGCAGTCCTCATGTGTGTTAAAACTGA
Organism: Uloborus plumipes; assembly: GCA_038373865.1. Classification (NCBI taxonomy): domain Eukaryota; kingdom Metazoa; phylum Arthropoda; class Arachnida; order Araneae; family Uloboridae; genus Uloborus; species Uloborus plumipes. The sequence goes on from JAXGGA010005563.1 coordinate 15,418, forward strand.
TGGCTTTTGGAAAAAAAAAAAAAAAAAATTAGGAAATTCATTCTATTCGCAGACAGTTTTAAAATGTATCCAGGTCTGACTGGGAGGGAGGGGAAGGCCCTCCCCTTCGACATTAGAACCCCCTCCCCTTTAATGTTCGCCCATGTTACGCATGATGCGCATGGACTAAAGCATTTTCACTCGAAGCCAGAGTGAACTCATTCATTGTGTGTTGTTCCCTGCTAATCAGGAGGCCAGATAACATTTTTCGCTAATCTGGTGGCAACGGCGCTGAGATAAGCGCAATCAGAGAGCACAACAACACGCGGATTTATTGTTTCATGAGTCGTGCCGACGCGCTATGGAGGTAAGTGTCGTTAATCTTTCGAACTCGGAATTTATGAGCGTTTTTTAGATTTCTAACCCATTTATGCCCAGTAGCCTAAAAACGGGACGTTTGTTAGTTACTTCATACAAATACAGTAGAGAACCAATTATCCGGGATGTTTGGGACCACAGCTATCCCGAATAACTGAATTTCCAGGTTTTCTGGATCGCTACGAAGCGATATTTGCCAATTGTTTATAAAACCCAAGTTACAATAACAAATAGTAATGCATCTTAAAATCTGAAGAGAAAACGATCCAGAAGTGCTTATAGATATTACAATATTAAAAATTTATGAGCTATATGCCACCTATATGGTATTAATGAAGAAACAGTTCATATTCATTTAGGTCTTTCAAAAGAAAAAAAAAAAGCTCTTCATTTTCTTTTTTTTAGAAATTGCCAAAAATGCGTATTTTAAAAAGTGGCGGAAAAATCGACAAAATGTTGCCGGTTTTCTGGTTTCCCGGTATTTTCGTTCCCGGATAAAAGGTTCTGTACTGTACCTGTAATGGGTATATCATTTTACTGAAGCTATATTTCGCAAGTTAAATAGACCTTCTTCTTAAGAAAACCAGATAGAGCCACTCGTTGGACATCAGAGTTTATTTATTGACAGCTATTTTCAGACAAATCAGTCAAGCAACGATCCAGCATGGGTAGCCGCAGAAAGTAAGTTTTTTTTGCGACCCTTTTTTTCATAAAATCAAACTGTTTTACAATGATTTGCTTAAAATGGATCACAGATGCCTTCTGTCATGTTACTTTGGAAAATAAAGTCATGTAAGCGCGTATTTTGCTCACATATATGCAAAATATCTCATAAACAGGACGTTAAAAAATTAATAAATATGGCAACGGCGAACTATTTTAAGCCTAAAATGTATGTGAACCTTTTCAAGTAAGAGTTTTAATCAAAAAAAAAAAAAATTAAAAAAAAATTGGCCATAAATGGGTTAATGCTCCTGTCAGGGCCGGATTAAAGATTTGTGCTCCTGTGCACAAATCGTTGTGAGGTGGAAACGCTCGGGCTCATCCAGGGCCGGATCAAAGATTTGGAGGCCTCTAGGCATTTGAAATGAGGGTGGGGGGGGGGGGAGGCCTTCACCATACGGATTTGATAAATGAGATTTTAAATAACTGATATACAGGGTGTCCACTCCTATCATGGCCCAATAGCTAATTTCTAAACCGTTAGAGATAAGCATATAGTTTATTTAGGAAAAAATCTCCAAATTACGAAAGGAATTTTGGGTCTATTCAATGTTTTTCAAAAAATCAAATTTTGAAAGAGTTACGAAATTTAAATTTTTATACAGCCCCCCAGTCCTATCAATCATATTTAGTAAAACATTCTTGACACTGTAACGTTTAAAACTAAAAAAAAATCACTGTTCTACCACAAAAATTGACCGAGTTATGACGTTTTGAAAAATCAAGATTTTGCATTATTTCATGACGTCATCGAGAGATCGCTTAAGGGACCGTATGCGAAATCCTTCAAAATCTTGATTTTTCAAAACGTCATAACTCGGTCAATTTTTGTGGTAGAACAGTGATTTTTTTTTAGTTTTAAACGTTACAGTGTCAAGAATGTTTTACTAAATATGATTGATAGGACTGGGGGGCTGTATAAAACTCTAAATTTCGTAACTCTTTCAAAATTTGATTTTTTGAAAAACATTGAATAGACCCAAAATTCCTTTCGTAATTTAGAGATTTTTTCCTAGATGAACTATATGCTTATCTCTAACGGTTAAGAAATTAGCTATTGGGCCACGATAGGAGTGGACACCCTGTATAGTGTGCAAATATATTTTAATTATTTAAAATTGTTGTTATGGAATACATAATCAATCATAAGGGTTGATCATACTACTATTAATATCTGTCCGCGTCTGTCTGTCTGTCTGTCTGAAGCTTGAACTCCTCAAAAACCGCTGAGCGTAAAGACTCAAACATAATACCATTCGATTCGAAATTTTCTAAGGAAGACAATAAGACCAACCGCGTAATTGTACGACGTTAATTAGCTGAGATATTAATTAAAACGTTAATTAAATTTTTTGCACTTTTAAAATTCCAAGACATTTATTTCTTTCAGTTGCCATTTTAAATTAAAGCGTTAATTAAATGGTTGAACTATTTAAAATTCCAAGACTTTTATTTCTTACCGTTGCCATTTTGAATTAAAACGTTAATTAAATTATTGAACTATTTAAAATTCCAAGACATTTATTTGTTTCCGTAGCTATTTAAATTAAAGCGTTAATTAAATTGTTGATATTTAAAATTCCAAGACTTATTTCTTACCGTTGCCATTTTGAATTAAAACGTTAATTAAATTATTGAACTATTTAAAATTCCAAGACTTTTATTTCTTTCCGTAGCCATTTTAAATTAAAGCGTTAATTAAATTATTGAACTATTTAAAATTCCAAGACATTTATTTCTTACCGTTGCCATTTTAAATTAAAACGTTAATTAAATTATTGAACTTTTTAAAATTAAAGAGTGCTATTTCTTTCCATTGTCATTTTGAATACGTGTTACAACAAAGTTCTAACAATTGTTTTTATTCTAATTATCAATGACTTATATTTTTTCTCTGGTATACCATTTTGAAAATGTGTTTTTTAAATAAAACTGCAATTGCTGTTTTTAGAAGGGACTTTTTTTGGCTGCGATCCAAATATTAAAAGAACTTTATCGTTTAGAATTTTGCAATTAATTTTACAAGAAGAAAGCGATTTGTTTTTGGTAAGGAATTTTACTTGTTATTTAGGGAGAGTGCTAAGTATGCGCTACTTGACATCGTCTTTTTTTTTTGAGGAAGCATGTGCAAATAATTCGACTGATTCTTTGATGCAGGAAAGCTTTTTAGCGAGCCGCTTTAGCGGGGAGTAATTTGTTGGAACTTTCCTTGGTACTTTAAAGGAGAGCCGCCTTGGCGGCGAATAGTTTTTTGAAACTTTCCTCGCTACTGTAAAGGCGAGCCACCTTGACGGCGAGTAAACTGTTTAAACTTTCCTCAATACTTAAAAGGCGAGCCGCCTTGGTGGCGAGTAGTTTGTTGAAACTGTCCTCGCTACTGTAAAGGCGAGCCGCCTTGGCGGCGAGTAGGTTATTTAAACTTTCCTCACTACTTTAAAGGCGAGCTGCCTTGGCGGCGAGTAGTTTTCTGAAACTGCCTTCACTACATTACAGCCCGTGCAACGCCGGGCCACGCAGCTAGTGTTACAGGTATAAACAGTGTTGATGGTGAGCAAGGCTTAGTTTTCATACAGGGAGTAAAGCTCCTGCACTTACGAAATTTAATATTTCAGGCGAAATTCATGCTATTCACGCGATAGAATGATCTGTGGGTACTTCTTGCACCTCTTTTGGTAGAAATGGTGATGAGAGAGAAGTTGGATCGAAGTATGAGCGTTTACTTACGTTCTATTCGCATAGTGCGTCAAATAATGTTCTTAACGTTTAGCTTAGTACCATCTAAAGTTAAAAATTGATATCTTTGGGATTTCTAGGGGCCCATAGGCCTACGTTGTCTATTCAGTAATCCGGCCGAAAATGTGTCATCGAGCCCAGAAGCCATTCGATGTTAGTTCACGGGAGGTCACTGTGACCTCCCAATAACTTCCGCATTCGGCACATTTAGCTCACGATTCGGCAATTCGAAGACAAAATTGCAACATTCAGATAATTTGTTCGTTTTAGTTTTTAGAATTGTTTTTTAAAAGATGCCTAATGTTTTTTCTCACTAAATGTTATGCGTGTCGGACATGTGTGCATGCTCGCATTTTATCATTCGGTAAAATTTGAACTTCATTCGGCAAATGGATAATTTTCCCCCTCCCCAAAATTTTAGTTCGGGTCGTCCCTGATCGAGCCCGAGTGAAACCTTCTTGTGTCAAGTACCGACATACAGTCTGACCTAACGAAAGGTTAGTCTCGGCAGTTGTAACTGCGATTGGTTCGAAATGCTTTTTTTTTTTTTAATTTTTAAATCTCTCTGTTAATGAGGCATGTTTTGAAAAAGATTCTTCATTCAGGGAAGTTTGTAAATTTTATCAAAATGCTCCACTTCAAACGCATGACATATTTTAATAATAATCTAAAACAAACAAATGATAAAAAAGTGTTGAGAATTGTTTTCTGTTTTTATTTTTGCTGAACTTTCACATTGATTGAACTGATTCGGATGTTCGCTCCCCCCCCCCAACCCCCAAATCAAAAAACATTTTTACCGAGCATAAAAATTTTGAAATTTTTGGGGGTCTAAGGCGTCTTACCCCCTTAGGGCCCCCAAGCAGACTGTTTCCGAACGCAGCTACCATCTGTCTGCCTCTCAGCGAAGTGCAAGGAGTGGTACTCAAAAGCTTCGGCATGATTCCAGCCATGTAGGATTCATAACTAGGGATGCACCGATTAATCGGCAACACCGATTAATCGGCCATAATCGGCCACTTTGCCGATTATTAGTAATCGACAAAATCGGGCCGATTAATCGGTAAAAAAATATTTTTTTAATTTTATTCTCAAAGTATACTTTCATTACGAAACTACGATAAATAATTTTATTTACAGTAATAATAATCCTCACAGTTGATATAAAGTTTTTAATAAATTAATTCTCCTCTACTTTGAATAAATATACATAGACAATGTTGCAACATTTTTCATGTGGCGACAGTTTCCTCCTTAGTATTCTGTAGTACAGTGTTTTAGATAACCTCTCATTTTCACAAAGAATAAAAGTCTTAAATTAAATTGCTACTAATGACTAAAAAATTAAATTAAAAGTACTCCTAAATTAGAGTACAGACTCCCTTCCCCTTTTTCTGAATTTTTATGTCCAATTAACATAATTAACAATGTGTTAATGTAATGTTATTGACAATAATATGAAAAATGGTTCTAAGAAATGTGAAAAAATCTACTTATATTAAAAACTGAGTATCTTTCTAACTATCTTTCTTTCTAACTATCTTTCTATGTCACGCTTCTTTCTCCTGAACGCCAATGACCTGAAAGTCGAACCAGGTACCGATAGATAGGTAATTTTTCAGGCTTCTTTAGTTTCAATCGATATAATTATACGATTTTAATTAGCGAAGATATCAATTAATAAGTAGTCAAGTTTAAAGCGATTAAGCCTAATAAATGATTAAATATGAAATCCATTCTTGCAAACCGTCGTTGCTATGAAACAGTGATAACAATGATAATGAGAATTTTGAATGAAGGCTTAACTAAATCAAACACGAAACTCATAAGCGGGCCACTTACGTAGAATTTTTATCGCTAGCTACTGGTAATATTTTGAAACATTCATTTGTTGAAGAGCCATCTACTTATATTAAAAACTGAGTATCTATGTCTGCTTTTTTCCCTTGAGCGAGTTGAACTTACTGAAACTTTCCTCACCATCTTGAAGGCGCGAAGCATCTCAATAATTCGAATGATTTTTTTTTATATAGGAAAAAAGTAAAGGCGTGAAGCGCCTGTAAGCGAGCCGCCTTGGCGGGGAGTAGTTTCTTTAAATTTTTTTCTCACTACTTTCAGGGCACGAAGTGCCCGTGCAACGCCGGGCCACGTGCGTGGTATGTTTTGAAATCGAATGAACATTAAATTATATCAAATAATATAACTTCAGAATGAGGTAAAAGTTAGAGAGGGGGGACGTTATGCATCAACATGCCGCAGGAAGCTAATCTAGCTGCCCTGGCAGCTAGTATTGAAATTATTTTGTGAAAATTGGGAAAATAGAAAAAAAATCTTCTCTTGGAAATAAATTACTTACTATTTCTAAACTCGGAATTGTATAAGGCAGAGCGCACACTGAGCAGACACGCGTCTGAGACCAAAATGTCTGCACAATAGCGCAAAGGAGAAACCCTGTTGCACGCACATCGAGAAGACAGCGATGTCTTCGTCGTGTCGCGACCGTGTCTGATGCTTGCCCTCGGAACGGCTCATGCGCTATTCTGGAACACATGTCTCACGCATGTCTGATGTCTTCAAATATGGCGGCTGCTGATGAATTCGAAGCGAACAAGAATTTGTTGATAGAAATAGCGAAACATGATATTCTATACAACTATAATAAAAAGGCTTATTCTAACAAATATGTTACAGAGAAAAAGTGGCACGAGGTAGCACACAAGCTCAACTCTACTGGTAAGTAACTTTTCCTAATAAAAATTATTAATTATTTGTTCTGTAGCAATACATCCAATGCAGTGTTGACAAATTTTCAATTGCTGTTGCAGCTTAATTTCATCATTGTTTCGTAAACATTTTTGGAAACATTTTAAAGTTAGCAACTGCTTTTGATCTTTTGCAGCAATCGCTTTCCAAGTTTTTGTCAGTTTTCAAAAGTTCGAACTAAATTTTTGACACTTATCAAGCAAGGATCGCTAATTTATATCATGAAATGTATCAGATCTTTATTTAAAAATTCCCTAGTTTCTGATATTTTTCTATATTTATTTTTGAAACTACGATATTTCATTTACTATTTATTAATCTGATTCATTAATTTCTAACCAGTATAATTATTTAAAACAATTAAAAACTTACTTTCTGTCAGTTGTTTATAATATGCTAAATTGTTATTAACTAGATATGTCTAACGTTTTTATTTGATATTAATAAAATTATCAAGTTTAGTATTATCAATTTTTATAGAGAACATTTTTTTAATTGCCAAAATAGCCAGTGGCGAAATTATTAATGTTCTATATCAGTTTTGAAGCACTAAATTATCACATTTCTTACAGTAAATATAATTGTAAATATTCTTACAATGACTAAAACTTAATATGTAATTTTTTCTTAAAATAAATTTATTAACAATGAAAGAAACACAATTTTAGGTCTATATAGTCTTTTGTATGTTTGTTTATAAATCTCCAATAAGTACAACTTATTTTTCCTGCTATGCTGAGCACAAAAGTGGTATTTGCACTTTTTACTTATATTGGATTATTGTCATGAACTGGTTCTTCATAACTTGTTTTATTGATGTACAATGTTTTATGAGCATTTGTGAATAAGAATTAGTTTTTTTTTTAATTCTAAAAAAGTGAAATGTGGATCAGATTTGGAACATAAAACTTTAAAAAGCTGTTTTTCATTTTGAACTCTGCTGCAGATTCAACTTTTGCACTTGGCACTGCAGTATATTTCTCAGTCTAAGCTTAGAATGACATCAGTTATTTTCCTAAATAAGTTTTTTTTTTCTTTCAAATTTTATTTGTGCATTTTAAATAAATGTTTATTTCCTTATTTCTAGCTGTTCAATGCAAGAGTAAGTGGAAGAACATACGGAACTGCTATTTACGGCATTTGAGGACACAGCCCAAAAGTGGTTCCTCGGGAGCTGCCCGCAAAAGGCCCTACTACCTCCAAGAGTACCTGGACTTCTTAACGCCTTATACCAGACCAAAACAGTAAGATTGTATACATTATTTGTTATAGGGATGCACCTAATATTCAGTATACTGCCTATTCAGTGACCTGATCGTTAGCAAATTTTGACAATTGTGGGGGTTTTGAATTTTCCATCGTTTAAAAAAAAAAAATGAGATGAAGGAAAATAAAAGTCAGAAGGTAATAAATAAACTATGAGTGAAATTTGAGTAAATTCCGGCAAGTTTCTACCCTTTTATTTAATTTGTAATACAAGATTGTAAAACTACTGCTCGTTATCCGATTATGAAAAATAAATTATTCTGGAATGAAGGAAGATTTAATCAATTTTATTTTTCCAGCAATAATAACTTTCAAGTGTGTTTGTTTCTGTTTTCTCTTTTAGAACCTATTGTAGAAAGTCAGTAAACATTTTTCAACTTTATTTTTTTTCTTTAGTTAATTTTTAAATTTGAGACCCCCTTCCCCCTATTTTAAAAATTTCTGTCCTGAGAATTTTTGCAAACTTCAATTGGTAAACAAAATTGGTACTCATATATAAATCAAGTCATTAAAATATCTCCCCAAAAACAACAGTAATGTAAAAAAAATCCCCCGCCAATAAAAACTTAAATACTCAGCCTTAAAAAGTTATGATATCGAGTTTTCCCGCCAAGTTTGCCAAACTACAACTAACCTGTATGTATAGTTCTTTTAAATTGTTTTCAGTTTTGCCAGGCGGGAAGCTTTGTCTTGTGAGGTGGTTGCTTAATGAGTAAAAACTTCCCGCTTGGCAGGACTGAAAACAATTTAAAAGAACTATACATACAGGCTAGTTGTAGTTTGGCACAATATTGGCGGGAAAACTCGATATCATAACTTTTTAAGGCGGAGTATTTAAGGTTTTCTTGGCGGGATTTTTTTACAATACTGTTGTTTTTGGGGAGATATCACATGTTTTTGCATTAATATTATTTCTTTGCCTGTTTTTTTTTCTCTTCAAAATTTACTTTGCATGTTTTTTTTTCCCTTCAACATTTTTCTTGGCGGTCCGACATATGTGGTTTTCTTGGCGGCATGCATTTGGTGCAAAAGTTCAAGGATCTTCTTCAGTCTAGGATAAATTTGAAATCAGTCACAATGTACCACCTGAACCGACGCAAAACAAAGCTAGTTGCTAACAATACTACGATTAAATTAAAAGTTAAAAAAAAAAAACCCAACCCTTACTGCCGATCTCATATTAAAATGAACTAAATTGAAGATCCCCTTTAAAAGCGTTATGCAATAAAATCAATTACAAATATTTTATTTGTTAACAAATAGAAACTGGCAACAGATGAAATTATAAATCATTGAGTTTTCTTTTCTCGTCGCCCAACAATGACAACATAAATGCTCAGATGTTGAACAGAGCTAGTAGATAGAAATCGGACCAATTTTAAGCATTAATAACTCCGGGGTGCGATGACCCCGGGGGTTAAATTTTGGGAAAACGTCCTCAATGTCTCATCGAGAATATTCATACCGAAAATCAACACTAAAGACCCCCGGGGAGAAAAGATACGGAAAATAAAAACGAGGGGGGAGGGGGTGGGGGGTCGAAAAACCCCCTATGCCGAGCTTTGGGACAAAATAAATGTGGGTGCAAAAGCAGAGCTCAATCCGAGTTACCGTTTAGTCTGGACACCTGTCAAACAATTTTTAAAAAGTGCGAAAAATAGCGATTTTATAACCTTTATCACCCCTCCCCCTGAGGGTCCTGGATGTTTTGCTTTAGTATGTGCCGTCAGGGGCCGCTGGAGATTGAGTATACCAAAAAAAGAACTCTAGGGCTCTTTATGGGGCTGAGATACAGAGGGGGGAAAACCCGGTTTGGTTACTCGTGTAAACAGTCCTTAGTCGCTCTTTTACATTTTTCTTGGCGGCTTGTATTTAGTTTTCTTGGGCGGGACGCTCCCGTGTTCCGTGATAATTCAAGAGTATTTATTTGTAACAGCCAACTGCCAAGTTTATCAGTAGTCAAATCAAATATCAAGAATGAAGTTCATTGTCAGTTTTTGCAGAATTGCTTGTCAACACAAACTAAATTAGTATTTTACTGCATTAATTTGTTTTTGGAATGATTTGCTTTATTTTATTCATTTTAAATGTGTGATTATATTTTGAAAATAAATTTAGTAGGTTAAATGGAAATGCATATAAAGTCGCAAAAGACGCCAAAAAAATTATTTTTACTTGGCAGGAAAAAAATTAATACAGTAAAAACTCATTGCAGTCCAACAAAGTACTATCTGCTTGCTTAATCGGGTAACGGATAAACGAATACCCCGCTTATATGAATGAAACGTTCCGGAATCGAATAGTCCCCATGTCATAGACGCAGTGTTAAAGATCCCCACTTAAATATCGTATATCTGTTTAAAAAATTTAAACCATATGTTTTGGGTTCAGCAAATTTAGTATTTGGTTCATCCTTATTTGCTTTGTATCTTTTTAAAATTAAAAAAAAAAAACAACAGTTTGAACAATTCTATAAGTACAGCCGAGTCTCAGAAGTCCTAACATCCAGTTTATTTGAGGTGCTTAATTGGCATTTTAATGTACACCTTTTATACCAAAATAGATAATTCGCTTTAAAATCTGAAAATAAAAATCTTTTGCTGTTGGAAAATTTCTTTTTGTACTCTCTATAAAATAGTAAAAGAACCTGAGAGGGTGGTGTTAGAGACATTCGCCAAGTGTCACGAACTATTCTTAAACTGGAGATATATTAAGATACGCTTTGAAAATAATAACTTAATATGTAAAATGACTTTTTTTAAATCTTGGTGCTCATTGTTGCTCATTTGTCGAATTGATAGACAATTCTAAAATTATTTTCTTTAATAAGTACAGTAAAAGCTCGACTATCCGAAATGCATAGATAACACAGAATTTGCAAATGGAGCATGATGACTGCAAAAATTGCTAAATGTTTTTTCCAGGTGACATTTATGTTAGTTAGTATGGACAGGATAGAGCATATTGCTCATAATTCAAAAATTATGAGCAAAATATTAAGTCATTCTTTGCTTTGAATTAATATTATTCATTAATTGTTACCTCATTAGTCGATTTCTTTTATTTCAGACAGACAAGTAATTTGGATGCTGCCAAAAAATGTCCATCTTCTGCACAAAAGGAGATGGATGACATCGATATGGAAGAAATTCTGCTCAGCCAGGAGGAAGAGGACGTGCAGTCTTTGCTTGCGGAACACAGCTACACTGTTATTCCTCCTGCTGAAGAGATGAATGAGTCGTTTGACTTTTCATCGTATAATCTCTCCCTCATCACGAGCGAGCCACTATCATTGTGTGAGTTGGAATACTCCCCACGAACCTCTGCAGCTTCCAGCTCGAAAGAAACCGAAGAAGCTTCTTCAGTTTTCAAAGAAAATGAGGAAACGCCAACGACGAACAGAAAGAAAAAAGGTGGACTAACGGAAGTCGCTGAAAACTATTTTAGCGCGAAGTTATCAAGTAGAAAGGAAAATAAATCCGAAGATGATGAATTTATTTATTTTTTTAAATCTTTGTTGCCAGACATAAGATTATTAAGTGCTACAAAAAAAAGAAAATTGAAAATGAAAATGCTGAGTACATTAAATGAAATAATTGACGAATAAATTATACTTTGTTGAAGTTATTTGTCTTAATTGAATATTGTTTCTTCGCTTATACAAATTATTAGATTAGAAATAGTATTCCATGGTTTTATATTCAATATATTGATGGTATATATATTCACCTTTTTATTTTTTAATTCTGTTGATCTAATATCAACAGCCTATGCTTTGAGAACCCTATAAAAATGTCGTGAAGATTTCATGATGAAAAGTAATTAAATTGAAAGATAGTTATAAATTTTGGAAGTCCAGGGATTCTATTGGTCTCGTGAAAAAATTAACCTTCAAAATTGGTAAGTACATCAGTTGGAAATTTTAGATTTTTACAATCATCTAATGATTCTAACATAGGAAACGTTATTAAGTCACTCAAAAAAGGACCCTTTACAAAATTCAGAAACTCAAAAAGGGATTCTTCACAAATTCAGTCACTTAAAAATGGACCTTTCACAAAAATCCCACACTCAAAACTCATTCTTCACAGAAATCCGAGTTTACGGAATGATTAAGAATATTTTTTGCCATAACTATTTTTCGCAAAATTAGGAATTAGTTTTCACAAAATTCCAAAAACAGGACCTTGGTCAAATATCCCGGATTGACCCCTGCATTGAAACATTTATCATGATTAATTTTTATGTAATTAATAATTTAAGAACATGGGGTAATTTGGGTATACATTACATTTTATGAATCAGAAGGAGAAATGATTAATTTAAGGGACTACAAAAATAGGGATTTATGTGCATCCTCACTACCTAAGATTTATATATGCTGAAAATGTGTTGGAAACTCTAATGATATTTTTTCCTAGATATTTAAACCTGGTTTACCTAAAGAAATCTGCAAAAAGCGAAAAAGATTCGCAATTGCATTTGAGTGTACAAATACAAATAGCGTTTTAGGAAGAACATTAAACGTCATCGATTTTGTTTTTTTACTTTCTTAATTTTCTTTCACCATGTTTTCATAAGTTAGCTTAGTACCTATGAGAAAATAAGTTTACCTTTAAAGATATTCAAAATATCTTTATAGGCCGGGGCATTTGTGCATCAACAAGAAGTGAAACACGTAGAGGCAGTTTCTTAACCATCTACCAGTTTTCTTTTAACTGTAAAAATGAATCTGCGAAACCTTTAAAAAAAAAAAAAATTATTACACATAACAAGTTATAAAAAATTATGAAATTGTAAAAGAAAAATATCAATAACAATATTTTTTTTTCGCAGCATGGATGGTTAGCCTTAATTAAATTAAACTGCAATAAATATATATTCAGTGTGTTTATACTAGTGATGCAACGAATATTCGGCCTATTCGGCCCGGCCGTCGAATATTCGGCTTCGGCCGAATACTTATTTTACTATTCGGCCTTGACCGAATACTGTACAAAAAATGCATTTAATTTTCGCACTTTGAAAGTTTTATGCATTTTTGATTATTCTTATTATGTTTAATGGATATTTTAAATGAAATCTTGTTATACTAGGATGCTTTATAATTTTTGAGGGTATTCACTAATTTTACTATCAACTTAAACTGCATGTACTACAAACCTTGACCATCTTAACAAATGAAATAAATTTATACAAAATCATAGGATAAAACAAAAAAAACGAACTACTTTTTCTTGCATATTACAAAGGTTGGTATACTTATTTTATTTCATAAAACAAATTCTAATACATAAAATACTTAAACTGATAAAATATAAGTATCAACTATACCCTGCATTCCTAGTTTATACACAATATCTGTCTTGTCCTGGTATCGCATTTCCAGGCTTTTGAAAGTACTGTGCCAAACTGTCTCTTAGGTAAATGGCATTGTAGGTTGGTCTTTTTGAATTTCTGTCCAAATCATCTCCAAACTTTCGACATTTCTCTACTTTTTTATTAACGATCGAGTATTTTTCCTCTTTCGCAATGAAGTTATGTAAAATGCATGCAGCCTTTACTAAACTTTCAGCCTTTTCTGGATTGCAGTGAATCTTGGTGTGAAACACTCGGAACTTGGACGACAGTCGGCCAAAGGCACACTCCACCGTCTTCCTTGCCGTGGACAATCGACTGTTGAATACGGTTTTAATATTGTCCAAGTCCCTTGCCGGGTAAGGCCGCATCACATTCTCGTGCAGTGGGAAAGCTTCATCACCAATGAAATAGTGGGGGAACAAGTGACTTTCCCCAGGCAGATTTGTTGGACCAGGTAGGTGTAGTTCGGCAGCAAATAATTTTTCTCCAAACAAGGAGTGTCGAAGTACAGCACCATCGCTGTTTCTTCCAACATCACCTACACTGATAACAGTAAACAAACCTTTGGCATCTACTACAGCAAGTAGCACAATTGAGAAATACCCAAGATAATTGAAGTATTTTGAACCAGATTTCGGAGGACATTTGATGCGTATATGTTTACCATCGATAGCACCTACACAATTGGGCATTTTCCACCGAGTTTGGAATTGCTCCGCAATTTCGAGCCACTGTTCTTCGGTAGGTACCGGCATGTATGTTCCTTTGAGTTTTTCCCATATGACATCACATGTCTCATAAAGGGCACTCCGAATGGTGCTATCGCCCCTCAGAAAATTGAACGCCATTGCTTTGTAATTCGTACCAGTGGCGAGAAACCTGAAAAATAAGAGAAGAAATATTTAAAATATGCATTGCTTTAAATACCTGAGTCAGTACTAATCTGAATTCTACAAATTTCTGCCCATTTATCATGTAGCAATTTGGCCGAGCACTTGGTATGACTAATTATACCAAAGTTTGAAAAATAATGATAATTATAAAATTATTTTTGTAGCATTTTTATTTTAAAACATTTTCTGCAGTATGTATTGCACTACCCAAAATAGTCACAACCTTTTTCTTAATTTAAATTTTACTGCCCTGTATTATTATAACTTTACCAAAATTTTTTATCCTGCAAAACCATGCTTTAAAAAAATTGCACTGTGTGTTTTCAAATAATTTAAAATAAGTTGGAACATGATTTAGCAAGAAATGCACCACAGGCAGCAATTTGTTTCAGTATATAAGCAACAGCTTGGTTCTAATGAAAAAAAAAATCACCATTAACTTGCTAAAAATAAATTTTTGGCCCATTTATTTGCAAAATATTTAGAATCCCTAAGGCGTACCCTAAATAATAGATTTCTTTTGCAGATTTTGCTTTAGCCCAGGGTTATATCGACCATGAATCCGAACTTATGAAACCCCCTTAACTTCTTAATCTGAACACAAGTATTTTTCTTCCCCACCTTTTTTTTTTTTTTTTGTCAAGGAATTTCCTGTATATGCAACGAAAACACAGAATAAAAGTAAATTTATTTTAACAGCAAACCCACCTTAAGGTAATTAACAGTCTTTCTTCCACTGGCATGGCTATCCGGAAGTTTGTGTCCTTCCTTTGAATGGAGTCTTCCACAAGATCCACAAGTAGCTTGAATGTGCGGGGCTGCATTCTGTAGAACGACTGAAATTTCCTTTTGTCTTGCAACATTGCTTTAGCTTGTGCCATAGAAAATGTTCCATGTGTGGGCCGCATATCATTCAAAGGGTGAACCCAGTACCTCCTCCTTATCTGATTTTGCTCATTTTCTACCAATGCAAGAAGAAGTAATTCGTCATCATCTGACGAGCTGCAACTCTCACTCCATTTAGAATCCTGTTCAAAAGGACATTGGTCCTGAAAAGGACCGTTTGTTTGGTCCTGAAAAGGACCGTTTGTTTGGCCCTGAAAAGGGCCGTTTGTTTGGCCCTGAAAAGGGCCGTTTGTTTGGCCCTGAAAAGGGCCGTTTTTTGTGTCGCATTTGCTATCAAAAGGCATAGCAAAATATGGAAAAAGAGAGCGAAGAATAAAAGCAACACGAGTCAAATCGAAAAATAATAAACGATGAGATGTAAATACAGTTAACAGTTTATTTCATTCATTAGGTGCTAAAGCGCGGTGTTGAGGTGAGAGAAAAGAAAACAGAGTCTCTACTCTTCAGTACACATGATTAAATACCGTTAACAGTTAAGCAATAACAAGATGCTGCGCATGCGCGATTTCGACCTACCATCAGACACATGTCTTCTCGGTCTGCGCGCAAGAGTGAGGTTGTCTGATGCGTGTCACTGCCCCTTCAGACAGGGGCATTTTGTCTCAGACACGTGTCTGCTCAGTGTGCGCTCTGCCTTTACATTACTTAAAAATGATTTGGGAAAAAAACTTCAAAAGTATCATCGAATTATTTATCACAAACGCTTTGCCAAACAATGAGACTTTTTCTCTAATGGTGACCCTATAGAGTTCACTGTATTAACAAAACTACGAATTAGAGCTCTGAATGTTTTATTTACTTTTCCCAGGCGAAAGAGGAGAGCCTGGCAAGTTACCCCTTCATTGAAATGTGCAATAGCTGTTCAAAGGAATCATCTCTTATTTTCCGGCGTTTAAGTAATTTAAATTTAAAATAGTACAAAAAGTTTCCTAAACCAGTATAGGCCATCTACATTCTTTTATAATAAAACTTCAGTTTCTTTCTCTCTACTTTGGAGAAAAAAGAATGAAACATTGAATTTAATACTGAAAGTATCAACCCAAATTTAATAATTTTGCAATGATATATGGAGAAAATTTTACACCTATTTTAAGTATACAGGGTGTCCACTCCAATCGTGGACCAATAGCTAATTTCTAAACCGTTAGAGATAAGTATATAGTTTATTTAGGAAAAAATCTCAAAATTGTGAAAGGAATTTTGGGTCTATTCAATGTTTTTCAAAAAATCAAATTTTGAAAGAGTTACAAAATTTAAATTTTTATACAGCCCCCCAGTCCTATCAATCATATTTAGTAAAACATTCTTGACACTGTAACGTTTAAAACTTAAAAAAAATCATTCTTCTACCACAAAAATTGACCGAGTTATGACGTTTTGAAAAATTAAGATTTTGCATTGTTTCATGACGTCATCGAGAGATCGCTTAAGGGACCGTATGCGAAATCCTTCAAAATCTTGATTTTTCAAAACGTCATAACTCGGTCAATTTTTGTGGTAGAAGAGTGATTTTTTTTTAGTTTTAAACGTTACAGTGTCAAAAATGTTTTACTAAATATGATTGATAGGACTGGGGGGCTGTATAAAAATTTAAATTTCGTAACTCTTTCAAAATTTGATTTTTTGAAAAACATTGAATAGACCCAAAATTCCTTTCGTAATTTGGAGATTTTTTCCTAAATGAACTCTATGCTTATCTCTAACGGTTAAGAAATTAGCTATTGGTCCACGATAGGAGTGGACACCCTGTATAGTTACAGTGCGACGGCGATGTACATGTCTTTTGGATGTTGATACTTTATATTTGAACCAAAAATATCATAAAAATGCAAATATAAATTGAGTTACCCCCTCCCTCAGGGGGTTAGGATATTTTTATTCATAAAGGTTCAACTACCAAAAAAAGTAGAAAGCACGAAAAGCTATTTCATGTCCAGACTACATATCAGGGCTTGATCGTTGGCATTTTTCGGTTGATGCCGATTATACAAGAACGGCCGATGTGTTTAGCTGATTGGAAAAGGCAACAAATGGTAGCTGAAATGTACCTTTGTACCTAGAATGGTAGTTTTTTTTTTTGTAGTGTAGACTAACACTTTAATCTATAAGGTACTTATTTCAACGAAAGTGCATATAATCCTTAAAACTCTCATCAAAGAAATTTTTTGATAAGTGCCCGTGCTGCGCAATCCTTGACGGCTATACATCGGCATTTAAATGTTTCCAGAGGCCAATGAATGGGCCGATATTTTCTTCAAGTGAGCAATGGTCGCCGATGCCGATGGATAATTTTCCCAATATCGGTGCCGATGCTTTATTTGACATATTAAAAATAGACTAAAATTAGGGATGTAGATATGTATGCACGTAAGGATTTCTATGACAATGAAAGTTAAAGTAAATAAGTTGGATCCAAAGTGGTGAAACTTAATCTTGAAGCGTCGGCCTGTCTATGTAGCGGCTCTACCCCCGTACATACCACAACTCGTGGTTTGACCGGGATGGGGCCCTGAAGAGAGCTCAGTCCCTTTTTGAACCAGACCAAGGGCCGAGCAAACCATTGGTCCAGCACCCCCACGGTACGCATCGTTTAAATAAGGTTGTGATGGTGATGTCTCGTCAAAATAAGGTTGTGTGTGTGTGTTTTTTTTTTTTTTTTTTTTTGAAATAAATGACATGTGTTCCAAATGCGTAATTGCAGTTAAGGGCTTAAAAATGCTTTTCAAGTTTATTTAAATATGTACTTCGAAGTTTAGAAAAAAAACATGATTTTACAAACCTCTTTTTTTTAATACGCTTTTATTCGTTTGACTGGTGTGTATGTAACTCTGAATAAAAGATACGTTCTTTACAAAGATAAAAGTAATATATTTAATGCTATTGTTGAAACTAAAGGCTGAACTATATTATTACACGTTGATGTGTTCAAGTGTTTCAGTTGTTTGTATTAGAGCCGCTATATATACAGGCCGACGCATCAAGCTCAAGTTCAACCAGTTTGGATCCAATTCATTACTTTTACTTTCACTTTTTCATTAGGGTTATCAGAGAAAAATTTCAGACAGTGCCAAGCTATGCCAAATTCAAGTGCCTCTAATATATATATTAGAGGCACTATAAATAATTATAATTATTCACATTGACAATTTGCTAAAACGCGATAACTTTCCAGAAAAGACAACCATTCACCAACCACCAGAGAAGACATAACACGAGCTGGATCCAAAGTGGTGAAACTTAATCTTGATGCGTCGGCTCGTCTATATAGGGACCTTAGTTTGTATGTAACTTTGAATGAAAGATAAAATTTACCTTCTTTGCAAATATAAAAGTAACATATTTAGTACTATTATAAATACTAAAGGCTAAAATATATTACATAAACTATGTTAAAGTGTAAACTATATTATTACACGTTGATGTGTTCAAGTGTTTTAGTTGTGTGTATGTAACTCTGAATAAAAGATAAAATTCACATTCTTTGCGAATATAAAAGTAATATATTTAGTACAATTATTAATACTAAAGGCTGAAATATATTATATAAACTATGTTACTACAGTGAACTCTCACTTATACGCCGCCTCATTTATGCGCCTGTTTCACTTATACGACGATTTTAAATGGTCCCAGCACATTCAATAGCAAAATAATGATACTATCATTCGTTAATGCGTCGCTCTAATGATAAATATTTCACTTATGCGCCGAATTTTTCGTAAAATGTAAAAAAAATACTTATTTTCTTCAAAAAATAAGCATTTTTCTTCACTTTCCACTTTTAACCTTCGGCATCATTGCTCATGGAAGGTATTTCTCCCGCATGAAATAGAGTTCGGAGAGGGACAATTACCTATTTGTGGGTCGTTTTAAAGGGAACATTTTGTAATTTAGGTATGCTGCAGTTTTTGTTTTCTCTTTATCATCGTAGTTACGTTAAGGCCTTGTCACACGATCCAACTTTCCCCCCGATTTCCTCCAATTCCGGGCAAGACCAATTTGCCTCAACTACTTTGGCCAACACTGACGTCATCATTTCTATTGTCCGACGCTCGTCCAATTTAGTCCAAGATTTTGCTTGCCGAGCGATAAAATTGAGCCGAATTGCTTTTCCGACCAATAGGAAAGCTCTGCAGAACTTCGTCACAGATCGGCGCCATCAGGAGTGGCCAGCTTAACGGGATAATTTTTTTTTTCTAGCAGACGATATTGCACGGCAACCCTGCACAGCAACGATGACGTAGCAGGAAAACAAGCTTGGAGTTGGTCGAAATTGAGGATTGCTCCAAGTTGGAGTAGCTTCACATTGGATCGTGTGACAAGGTCTTTACAGTAATTACCAAACCGTAGTAATATTTTTCTTGTCTACAGAAACATTCTTATTCATTCTCTCATTAGAACCTATGTTACGTTTTAGTCTTTTAAATAGGTTTGTTCACTTATAAGTCTCTCTCACTTATGCGCTTTTTTCTGTTGGTCCCATAGGCCGGCGCATAAGTGAGAGTTCACTCTATATTACATGTTGATGCATTAAAAGCGTATTTTTTAGTTTTTTTAACCCTTCACTGCACGGTGTGCCAGATCTGGCACAAACCAAATAAACCCTCATATATTCCTATGATTTTTAAATGCAGTTAAACTGAGCTTTGTGCCCCTTCTGGAACATTGCTATAACAGTTTAGTGTGATTTTTATGCACTAGTTAGTTGCACTAGTCTAGGTATTACAGTTCTTGCTTTTGAAAAAAGAGTGTCTGCATTTCCGTTAGAAGTGTGCTTAGTCATTATTTCCTTTGTTCTAAAAATGTTTAAATACACTTAGTGGAAAGTTTGTTTATACCACTTATGACACAAAAACATTGTAGATTATTACACTTATCGGTATACAAAGCATATGCTATGTGCTTTGTGCCATATATAGAACAAACAATTAAAACGTCATTTTTGGTGCACATTTTTAAGATTAATTTTTTCCTTCATTTTTCCTGAACTCAGGGCTATTTAAAAGGTAACAAATGATTTTTTTCATGAAAATATAAAAAATCGTGCAGTGAAGGGTTAAACTAATTTGAAGATTATTTTAACCGAGCTGTGCTCGGTCGCCAGTTACTTTTATATTTGCAAAAAACGTGAATTTTATCTTTTATTCAGAGTTGCATTCTAATAACTGAAACAGTATAGTTCAGCCTTCAGTATTAAT
The DNA here is from genome assembly GCA_038373865.1 of Uloborus plumipes. Taxonomy (NCBI): domain Eukaryota; kingdom Metazoa; phylum Arthropoda; class Arachnida; order Araneae; family Uloboridae; genus Uloborus; species Uloborus plumipes. The sequence goes on from JAXGGA010005563.1 coordinate 35,618, forward strand.
AATAGTATTAAATATATTACTTTCACATTTGTAAGGAACGTGAACTTTATCTTTTATTCAGAGTTACATACTGACAAACAAACCCACATGTGAAACTAATAAAAAGTGTATTAGAAAGAGAACAAAATACGTGTGGCACTCGGGGGACTGCCGCGGTAAAGCTATTGCAGATTATTATTTTTGAGAAACGTGAGAAAAAAAATTATATCAAATTTAAAATTCGCTATATCCGCCAAATGTTGAGATGAAGTACCGAATAATGATTTAAATTGTTACGAAAACGAGGGATTTAGATTTCAATTACAGGTTTTAATTTCACAGCAATTAAGGGGTTTTAATTTCTCCCGAACTAATTAATATTTCGAAAAACCCTTTCTTAATGGATAATCACGTAGACATGCCTGCCAATTTTAAGTCTGAGGCTTCAGCGGTATTGGCAGTGCGTTGATATATACAGGGTGCCCACTCCAATCGTGGACCAATAGCTAATTTCTAAACCGTTAGAAATACGCATATAGTTTATTTAGGAAAAAATCTCCAAATTATGAAAGGAATTTTGGGTCTATTCAATGTTTTTCAAAAAATCAAATTTTGAAAGAGTTACGAAATTCAAATTTTTATACAGCCCCCCAGTCCTATCAGTCATGTTTAGTAAAACATTCTTGACACTGTAACGTTTAAAACTAAAAAAAAATCACCCTTCTACCACAAAAATTGACCGAGTTATGACGTTTTGAAAAATCAAGATTTTGCATTATTTCATGACGTCATCGAGAGATCGCTTGAGGCACCGTATGCGAAATCCTTCAAAATCTTGATTTTTCAAAACGTCATAACTCGGTCAATTTTTGTGGTAGAAGAGTGATTTTTTTTGAGTTTTAAACGTTACAGTGTCAAGAATGTTTTACTAAATATGATTGATAGGACTGGGGGGCTGTATAAAAATTTAAATTTCGTAACTCTTTCAAAATTTGATTTTTTGAAAAACATTGAATAGATCCAAAATTCCTTTCATAATTTGGAGATTTTTTCCTAAATAAACTATATGCTTATCTCTAGCGGTTTAGAAATTAGCTATTGGTCCACGATTGGAGTGGACACCCTGTATATATTGTCTCAGGGACATTGATTTATGTAGAGCCGCTATATAGACCGCTATGTAGAGCCGCTATATAGTATATATAGGGGCCTTAGATTTATGTATATATAGATAACAATTTCAAAAAGACAATAGAAATGAATTTCATTATGTAATCCAGAGAAGCCTTACATTCGAAATCGTCATTATTACGATTACTGTCATCACGTAGTAGTGGTTGGTGTTAGGTTTTTTCGTTACGGAATTTCTTGATTCTGTCGCCGCGCTTAGAGCCGCTATATAGCCAGGCCTAGAGCCGCTATATAGACAGGCCGACGCATCAAGATTAAGTTTTACCACTTTGGATCCAATTCCTTAACTTTTACTTTCAAATTTTCATTGTTGCGGAGTAGGGTTACCAGAAATAAGTTTTGGCACATTGCTAAGCTTTGCCAAATCCACGTGCCGCAAATAATTGCTCACTGTGAAAAATTACCAAATCGCGATTACTGGCCAGAAAAGACAACCTCTCAAACACACAAACACGCGCTGGATCCAAAGTGGTGAAACTTAATCTTGATGCGCCGGCTCGTATATATAGGGGCCTTAGCCAGGCCGATGCATCAAGCTTAAGTTTCACCACTTTGGATCCATTTCATGAACTTTTACTTTCATTTTTCATTATTGCGGAGCTAGGATTACCAGAGCAAAGTTTCGGGACATTGCCAAGCTTTGTTAAATTCGCATGAAAAGTTACCAAAAAGCGACGACTCGCCAGAAAAGACAACCCCCAAACACGCGCTGGATCCAAAGTGGTCAAACTTAATCTTGATGCGTCGGCTCGTCTATATAGGGGCCTTAGCCGCGCTCAAAGCCCGCAATAAAAGCTATGCAATAGCTTAAAAATTTCAAAACTTAGGTGTTAAAATCCCAATTGAGGTGATTTTTGGCGATGTTTTTGTATTTTAACAATTCTGGCAATAAAGTTAAAAATAAATGGATATGATCGCCCTCAAATAGTGCTGTTTATCAAAGCATGTGGTTCCACCATACTGCCATGCTAAGCACAAAAGTCGTATCTGCACTTTTTAACAAAATTGAGTTATCGTCAGGGGGTGACTCTTTGTGACGTATTTTACCCAAACACAAAATTATATGGTCATTTGAGAACGGTACATATTTTTTAAAAAATTATGGAAAAGTTTCATCTGAATCAAATACATGGTGGCGCAAATCTTTAAAGAGCTTTATCTCAGTTTGAGCTTGACTGTAGATACCACTTTTGCCCTTAGCACGACAGAATACCCCCCCACCCCCGCCCCTCACACGCTCCAGTCTTGCGCAATGCTTGTTTCATTTATTCAAAAAAAAAAAAAAACATATAATAATCTAAAAAATGATAATAAACTTTGGGTAAGGTATGAACTTTTGAGATAAACCTGAGTCCTTAGATGGGGGGGGGGGACCGCTTAACTCTTTGCGTACGTCTCTAGATGCACCATTATAGTAGTCCTCTTAAGTCTTGAAAAGGTGTGTCAAGGTGAATAGAAATATCTTTTAATACATGAAAGGGGGCTTAGCCCTGACATCTGGTTTTAAAGTAGACCCTCAAATTAACCAAAAACTTCTCATTTGATTATTCACATTCTTCAAGCAGAAAAAAACCCTTCTCCTTAAGTAATGCACTTGCCACTCCCTTTAAGAAAGGCCCACAATCACGCAAATAGGGGGGGGGGGGCAATAACCCCCCAAGCCTCATGGAGTCGCCGCTAGTGCCAAGGACGTAGCTAAGGGGAGTGTTTTGGGGTCCGAAGCTCCTCCCAACCACCTTAAAATCGTACTGAGTCAATATGCTGCATCAACTGAAATACCTCCGAGGAAGGGACACCTCCATAAAGGGGACAAAATGCTCGGTCCCCTCAGTATTAAGGATGGTCGAGGTAAGCCTTGAAGATTTAAGACGATCATATTTTCCGCCTCGAGGAGACAAAAATTGCGTTTTGACAATAGTGAAAATTTTAGAATTAGATTTAAAATTTTAAGATGAAGTCGACTATAAAATCTTTTGGCCATTTCCGTAAGAATTCTCTTTTAAAATGTAAATCTATAGTTTTAATAAATGTGAATAGTTTTTTAATAAAAACTCTTATTTTGAAAATGTGTCATCCACTTCAATATTACAACAGTTACTGAGTAGATAACCGCCCAAATTTCTAAGAAAAATGTGTTACGCAGATGTAACATTTGGCGCCCCCGGGTGGGTTTTGTCTACTCAGTAAATAAAGATTAGGTCCACTATAAAACTTTTTGGCCAAATTGTGTAAGAATTTTCTTTAAAAATGTAAACAGTTGAATGTAAATAATTTTTTAATATAAGCTCTTCTTTGAAAATGTGTCATCCACTTCAATATTACAATAGAAACCGAGGACATAACTGCCCTAAGAAAAATGTGTTACGCAGATGTAACAAAGGGATTTTACTGTATATCCATCACAATAGGTTCTGTAATAACGCTCGTCTTTTGCAGGGTTGGACCACGACCAGCGATGAGTGATTCGGCCGGTCCCTCGACATGGAAAGAATTCCCGCCCTGAGGATTTCCCTCCCACCCAGGAGGAGCCTCCTCTGCCTCCTGTGCGGCACGTTCCTCGCCTGCGCCCTCTACGCGTACTACAGCGCCTCCGAATCCGCCGACGCCTTCCGAATCCGCCTCGACGATCCGATCCGAGCGCCCCCTTCCGCCGCACCCTCGTCCCCATCCACGACGACCATCGCCGGAGTGACGTCGTGGGTTTCCAACCAATCCGGGAACGTGACCACGCCCACCACTGGGGCCCCTTCGGACGGCTGCCGGACGGGGGCCCCCCAGCTCGTCCTGCTCTGGACCCCCTTCTTCGGGTCCTGGGAGTATCTGGGTGATTTCAAGCGGTGCCCGAACTGCCCGAACTGCCGAGTCACCAGGGACAGGTGTCGTATATTTCTTACTAGCTTATTACTCGGCGTTGCCCGGGTGCTTATTGAAAATGGGCGCAAAAATTAGAAGTAAACTAGCTGCGTGGCTCGGCGTTGCACGGGCTTTAATGTAGTGAAGACAGTTTGAGAAAACTACTCACCGCCAAGGCGACTCGCCTTTAAAGAAGTGAGGAAAGTTTAAACTACCTACTTGCCGCCAAGGCGGCTCACCTTTAAAGTAGCGAGGAAAGTTTCAACAAATTACTCGCCACCAAGGCGGCTCGCCTTTAAATTAGCGAGGAAAGCTTCAACAAATTATTCGCCACCAAGGCGGCTCGCCTTTAAAGTACCAAGAAAGGTTTCAACAAACTACTCCCCGCTAAAGCGGCTCGCTAAAATGCTTTCCTGCATCAAAACGTCAATCGAATTATTTGCACATGCTTCCTCAGAAATAAAGACGATGTCAAGTAACACATACTTAGCACTCTCCCTAAATGAAAAATAAAATTCCTTACCAAAAACAATTATTTCCAAATCGCTGTCTTCCTGTAAAATTAATTGCAAATTTCTAAACGAAAAAGTTGTTTTCATATTTGAATCGCAGCTATAAAAAAAAGTCCCTTCTAAAAACAGCAATTGCAATTTTATTTAAAAACACATTTTTAAAATGGTACCAGAGAAAAAATATAAATCATTAATTAGAATAAAAGCAATTGTTAGAACTTGTAATTGTTGTAACACGTATTCAAAATGGCAACGGCAAGAAATAAAAGTCTTGGAATTTTAAATAGTTCAATAATTTAATGAACGTTTTAATTCAAAATGGCAACGGTAGGAAATAAATGTCTTGGAATTTTAAATAGTTCAATAATTTAATTAGCTTTTTAATTCAAAATGGCAACGGTAAGAAATAAATATCTTGGAATTTTAAATAGTTCAATACTTTAACGTTTTTATTCAAAATGGCAACGGTAAGAAATAAATGTGTTGGAATTTAAATAGTTCAATAATTTAATAAACGTTTTAATGTAAAATGGCAACGGTAAGAAATAAAAGTCTTGGAATTTTAAATAGTTCAATAATTTAATTAACATTTTAATTTAAAATGGCAACGGAAAGAAATAAATGTCTTGGAATTTTAAAAGTGCAAAGAATTTAATTAACGTTTTAATTAATATCTCAGCTAATTAACGTCGTACAATTACGCGGTTGGTCTTATTGTCTTCCTTAGAAAATTTCAAATCGAATGACACTGTTTGATTCTCTACGCTCAGCGGTTTTTGAGGAGTTCAAGCTTCAGACGGACAGACAGACAGACGCGAACAGATTTTAATAGTAGTAATATCTGTTGGAAACTCATTTTTCTGTATCATATAATATTTGTGCCACTGTTCTAAGGTAATTGTTTTTAACTTACTTCAGGCTAAAATGAAATAGGCGAGCCTTTAATGGATAATTCATTGTTTATCGTAATCTTTATTGGAAAATCCTCATATTTAAATGTGTTAAATTTTATCAATTTGTATGCTTAAAGGCTTATCTCTATTACTCTATCTATTCAAAATTGAAAGAAAGTGGCCATTTTGAGACAAAAAATTTGAATTTTGAGCTTTTTGGAATTTTTTTCAAATTTCAAAAGCCTGCCTATATGAATTCTAGTGCATCAAGGAACCTCTGTGCCAAGTTTGATGAAAATCCGACGAATTTGTATAAGGAGCAAACAAATATATATATACATACATCCATTTTTACGCATATAGATTTCATACCGAGGGCGGATATAGAAATGTTTCAAGAAACGGCGATTTATTTTATGACGTGTCACTGCGCACCTTGGTTTGCAAGTATCGGCCTCTTATGTTTTGGACTTCAACTGCGAAAGGTATACTTGGGAGAGCCCTAAACCTGTACCGCTCTAGCATCGAAGATAGGCTAAAATTGCTATAAACTTCAAACTAACTGCAATGTAGAAAGTAATTAACTTTACTATGAAAACTTCAATGTTGAAAATTTACCAGTAGTGAGTGCTTCAAGGGAGGTTCCCTCTTTTGTATCCGTCCCTGTTTCATATTCGTATTGATCTGCTACATTCATTACGTATTTATCATCTGCATTTAATTAGTACTTAAAACCATACTTCTAATCAGTCTTACTTTTACCGCATCTTTTATTCCACACACATATTCATTTACTATTTATCGACTGCATTTATTTACCACTCAACAGCAGTAATTTCAGTAGCTTCCACTTTTACTTTATCTTTTAGTCCATACTTATATTACTACTATTAAAATCTGTCCGCGTCTGTCTGTCTGTCCGTCTGAAGCTTGAACTCCTCAAAAACCGCTGAGCGTAGAGAATCAAACATACAACCATTCGATTTGAAGTTTTCTAAGGAAGACAATAAGACCAACCGCGTAATTGTGCGACGTTAATTAGCTGAGATATTAATTAAAACGTTGATTAAATTCTTTGCTCTCTTAAAATTAAAAGGCATTTATTTCTTTCCGTTGCCATTTTAAATTAAAGCGTTAATTAAGTTATTGAAATGTTTAAAATTCCAAGACTTTTATTTCTTTCCGTAGCCATTTTAAATTAAAGCGTTAGTTAAATTATTGAACTATTTAAAATTCCAAGACATTTAATTCTTACCGTTGCCATTTTGAATTAAAACGTTTCTTAAATTATTAAACTATTTAAAATTCCAAGGGCCGAATTCAAGTGAAACACCATTGCAATCGCTAGGAAGTCGAATTACGATAGAATAGCATCTCGTAGCAATTGTAACGTTTCATTTGAATCCGAATTTGGGAATTTGAGATCGCATTGGGTGAGTTGCGATCGTCCGTGTTTCACTTGAATTCCGCCCTAAGACATTTATTTCTTTCCGTTTCCATTTTAAATTAAAACGTTAGTTAAATTATTGAACTTTTTAAAATTAAAGAGTGTTTTTTCTTTCCGTAGTCGTTTTGAATACGTGTTACAACAAAGTTCTAACAATTGTTTTTATTCTAATTAATGACTGATATGTTTTTGCTCTGGTACCATTTTGAAAATGTGTTTTTAAATGAAATTGCAACTGCTGTTTTTAGCAGGGACTTTTTTTTTGGCTACGATCCAAATATTACAGCAACTTTTTCGTTTAAAATTTTGCAATTAATTTAACAGGAAGAAAGCGGATTGGAAATAATTGTTTTTGGTAAGGAATTTTATTTTTTATTTAGGAAGAGTGCTTGCTAAGTATGCACTACTAGACATCGTCTTTATTTCTGAGGAAGCATGTGTAAATTATTCGATTGACTTTTTGATGCAGGAAAGCTTTTTAGCGAGCCGCTTTAGCGGGGAGTAGTTTGTCGAAACTTTCCTCGCTACTGTAAAGGCGAGCCGCGCCTTGGCGGCGAGTAGGTTGTTTAAACTTTTCTCACTACTGTAAAGGCGAGCCGCCTTGGCGGCGAGTAGTTTTCTCACACTGCCTTCACTACATTAAAGCCCGTGCAACGCCGGGCCACACAGCTAGTTCATTTATTATTTATCGTTTGCATTTATTTAATACTCAAAAACAGTAATTTTATGACTTCTACTTTTACCTAATTATTTTTTATTCCATACTCATATTCATTTAAGTTCGTGAGCATTTATTTATTACTTAAAAGTAGGGATGCACCGATTAATCGGCGGTACCGATTAGTCGGACATAATCGGCCACTTTGCCAATTATTAATAATCGGCAAAATCGGGCCGATTAATTGGCCGAAAAAATATTTTTTAAATTTCATTCTTTACAGTATATCTTCAGTCAGAAACTGTGATGAACAATTTTATTAATAGTAATAATAATCCTCACAGTTGATATAAAGTTTTTAATAAATTAATTTTCCTACTTTGAATAAATAAATATACGTAGAAAAAGCTGCAACATTTTTCATGTGGCGATAGTTTTCTCCTTAGCACAATGCTTTTAGATAACCTTTAAGTTTTGCACAGAGTAAGTCTTGAATTAAAAATTATGAAAAAATTTTAATTAAATTACTCCTAAATTGGAGTGCTCGCCATAGACCCCGCCCTTTTTTTTTTGAATTTGTATGTCCAATTAACATAATTAACGACGTGTGTTAACGTAATATTATTGACAATGGTTTTAAGAAATTTGATAAAATATGGAAATTATTTTCTGAAAATTAGGAAAATGGAAAAAATATCTTCTCTCACAAAGAAATTATTAACTATTTCTAAGCTCGAAATTCTTTTAGAGCGAAAAAAACTGACGGTAAAATTGTTAGTATTAGAAACAATCATAGTATTATTAATCGGCTCAGCCGACTAATTTGCCGATTATCAACAGCCGATTAATAGCTAATCGGCCAATTTGCTTATCGGTGCATCCCTACTTAAAAGCCGATCTTTTAATTCCTTCTACTTTTATTTTGTCATCTTTCATTTCGCACTCATCTTGATTTATTAATGGTCTGCTTATACAGTCAACGCTCGTTATAACGACCACACGTTATAACGACCATCCTAATATAACGACCGGTGAGAAAACCCCCAACTGTATCCGAATATACTATATGTTCTACCTCTTATAGCGACCACTCGTTTTTAAGACCGTTTTCTGTAGGACGGAGACGGTCGTTATATCGAGCGTCGACTGTAAAGACTTTTACTTCATTACTTCTTCAATGATGCGTGAAAACGTAAGTGACTCTACTTGTTTATATTGTCACCCCCGCTTAATCGGGTTACGGATAAACGAATGCCCCGCTTTTACGAATTAATCTAACCGGAACCGATGCCATAGAAGCAATGTTGAAGATCCCCGCTTAATCGAACAACATCTCTTGGAACCGACAGTATTCGTTTCAGCGGGGCCGACAGCAGTCTTGAAGCATTCGCGCAGTTGATAAAGTGAATCTGTGAGTGTGTTTGGCAAGACTATCACGCTACACTCCCAAGCAGGCTTGGAGTAATCGCCGATTACGTAATCGTGATCCGCGTAATCGGTTACAATTTTCTGTAATCATAATCGTAATTTGAAAATGAGACACTCGTAATCCTGTAATCGTAATTTTAACAAAGTATTTCTTGTGTAATCGTTATTGGAATCTTTCTTTCAACAATCGTAATTTAGCCTTGTCATCGTGTCATCTGACCAAAACAAGTAAATGGTTGATTTCATAGAATATAATAAAAAATATTACTTGCTGTGCAATATTGCATGATAGTTTAAAGTAGGTTTAAATTTTACAGGCTTGGTTTTCCTTCCGCTTAACTAATAAGGTGCACAGAAAATTGACCTCCCCCCCCCCCCCCAACAAAAATGTCGGGATTCTCCTCTATACATAAAAACAATATATATGAGTGATTCCATACCAACTCACCGAATGGGGGTCGCACGACCGACTCGGATTTTCTTTTAATTTGGCACACATGTTGATCATATAGAGGCATGGAAAAGTTCAAATTGTTAGGTTCCTGCTCCACTTATTTTCTGAGATACATGCCCTCAAAGTTTGTCCGCCACGTCAAAATACTAAAAAAGTGATGTTATTTAATCATTTTTTATAAAAAATCGTACTCATGCAAAATAAAAGTGTTAGATATCTATGGAAAGTAGTTACTCCAGGCATTCCGAAAAAAAAAATACTAGAACGTTCATAATGAAAATTGCCAAGGTACAAGGCTCTTTGAAGTTGTAATCACAAAAACTCGATTTTGCCGATTTTGCTAAAATTGAGGAATTTATTCCAAAAAAAGGAAGACATAACCAAAGGTTTACTCACTTTCTAGTAGTGTACAGATGTTTACTATAAATGGTTACATAATGCATAACTTGGATTTCTCACTCCTTGGAAATATTTAAGCTTAAAGATAAGCCATATGGCAAAAACATGCGTTTTTGGCCGTCTTGGCAGCCATTTTTCTCATAAAGGGGGAACAGTAGAAACTTTATTTTTTTTAAACAAGCCACTGATATGTTAGCTATTCACAGGAAAAGAGTTTACTTTTGGTTATTTCTTCCATTAAGAGATATCCTGCTGACAATATATGCAAGTTTTTCGCGACGACCATATGCTTTTGTTCCCCCTCTCATGGACTTAAAATTAATTAAACCAAAAAATAATGATATATTTATTAATAGCTGTATTATCTACCTAATATGTCATGAAATTTAATTTATTAAATCATTGACCAATAAATTAGATAATTGATGAAAACAAGAAATAGTATTCCTCTGATGCCTGAGCATTATGCATTCATAATTATAAAGCACTAAATACTTTCTTGAGAAATTAATTAACATAAAAGAGCTCTAAATATTTACATTATAAGCAATACCCGATCTTGTGATTGGGATATTTCTGTTTTTAATTGCAGAATTTCTTGAATATCACATGAATATCAGGAAAAGAAATGAGGTCTTTTCGTTTGATGTAGGATGTTTATGACAAATTTCATTTGATGATTTGATGTTGATTTGATTGAAGCATACATTCTATTTTCTACAAAATAATACTGCAACAAAGAACAAGGGTATAAAGGGGTAAGTACTAAAGAATTTCTTGAAAAATCAATCAAAATAAAGGAGCTTCGAATATTTATCTCATAAGCAATACCTTATCTTGTGGTTGGGATGTTCCTGATTGATGGCTATAAACAGGAGGATACCCTTGTTCTTTGTTGCAGTATTATTTTGTGGAAAATAGAATGTATGCTTTATAGTATCTGTAAACTAGTATTTTAGTGAGTAAACTTATTCTTGTCAGTTCTTATCAATGATCAACACATGTCAATTTTCTAAAGATCAGTATGGGAATAAATTAGTTGCACTAATTTTAATTCTTCAAGCATGGTTTTATATTAAATTATTTATTCAATTATTTTGTAAATATTTAACTGTTAATATGGTAAAATGTAATTCGATGTTGAAATTAATAGCTCTTTATCACCATGCTCAGTTAGTAACCCATCAAATGAAATTTGTCATAAAATATCCTACATCAAACGAAAAGACCTCATTTATTTTCCTGATATTCATGTGATATCCAAGAAATTCTGCAATTAAAAACAGGAGTATCCCAATCACAAGATTGGGTATTGCTTATAATATAAACATTTAGAGCTCCTTTATGTTAATTTCTCAAGAAAGTATTTAGTGCTTCATAATTATGAATGCATAATGCTCAGGCATCAGAGAAATACTATTCCTTGTTTTCATCAATTATCTATTTTATTGTTCTATGATTTAATAAATTAGGGCCGTGGTGGCCCGATCGGTAAGGCGTCGGACTCGTGTCCGAAAGGACCCGGGTTCGATCGGGACCGCCGCGAATCTTAGAGAGTAGTAGAGAGAGGGGGAAAATTGAGCTGTGGGCCTGGTCCTCGCAAAACGGGCAATTCGCTAAGCGATGGAACTAAACGTGTTGTTGAGCGGCGCTTTCCTGAAGTTTCGTTGCTCTACTGATAATTTCTGTATTAAATAATTGGTCATTTTTGTGAGTGTGAGTTTTATGTTCTTAGAACTAAATGAAAACTTTAAAATGTAATTTTGAATGGAAAACCTGTATTTATATTTCCTTTTTAACATTTAGAATTGCGTTTTTTTCCATCACGTTAATACTTGCCAGAGCCATGTATGCCTACTGAAAAAAAAAATTTCAGCATTTCCTGAGAGGCACCACGAGGAAGTGTGGTTGGTCTTTGCACTCTCACCCCCCCCCCCCGCGCTTTTTTTCTAAATGAATGTGATGAAACTTTATTAAACTTAAAAATATGATTTCTCACCCCTCATTAATGGAACTAGACTTTTTTTCTTTCCTGAAAACTTAATAAAAAAATATTATTCTGCAGCACTGCACTTCAAAATCGTGTACTTACGTTTCGTTCCCCAGTTTACTGTTGGATTATTTTTTTATTTTCGTGTAATTGTTTAAAAATATATTCAAGAAGACAGAAACACATTTCATAACAAGTTCCATCCTAGGACGATTGCAGCTTTCACAATCTTCATTCACGTCGTCAAATTCCAACAGCTTTTCTTTAATTGCACTTTTCAAAACACCTTTTAAATTAGGCAAAAACAACAATTCTTCTTGGTTTCTTAAAATAAACTGAAATATTTTATGACAAATCATTAAAGTTTTAACAATTTCTGGGTTGGAATAGGTTAATCTTCCTCAGTCAATATCAAGCAAATAATTTTTTGTCCTTTCATGAGTCATATCGAACAAGACTGTTTTGTCCGAGGCTACAAATTGAACACAAGTGTGGTACTGCAAATGAGTTTTAATTTTATGTACGGCATATCCAGAGATATAAATGTAAAGGGGTACAATATTTTCCTCCTCTTCCGTGTGGTTACGGAAATCAACGCCGTGAATACTAATTTCTGCTTCGACATTTTCATCTTTTTCCAGGGCTGCGGAGTCGGAGTCGAAGAGTCGGAGTCGGACTGATTTTGGACCAAAGGAGTCGGAGTCGGAGTCGCTGAAAAACATGTCGACTCCGACTCCGACCACCTCCGATTTGGATGAAATTTTATGGAGGTGAAAACATATCTTTGAAACTAACAGATACAAATTTTCAGCGTCCAATATCCAAATCCTTAGCATCTAGGATCATTAAAAAGTGCTTCAAATGGCGGGTCTTTGCAGCAAAAATGCAATGTGTTAAAATAAAGTCTGGCCATTTAACAAGAAAATGATTAGTTATGTACGGAGTCAAATGACAAGAGCGGCACTTGTCTTTTGCTCTGGAGAAAATGAACTTTTTGGGAGGTCACAGTGACCTCCGAGAATTGAGGTGAATGTGGTGAGATTACCTGTGAGAATTCTTGAGAAAATTGAACTTTTTGAGAGGTCACAATGACCTCTCATGACCTCCGACTGGGATACCCCAGCTTGCTATCTGCCCCCCTAAAGTGAGTCCTAGCTACGACCATGAATAAAAATGAAACTTTTAAAAATGGACTTAATATTTCAACCCTTGTTTAGGGTTTTTCCCTCTTCATATTTGGGTAAAAAAAAATAATAATAAAAAAAAAAGCAGGAGTCGGGAGTCGGAGTCGGAGTCGAAAGTTTTAAAATCCCGGAGTCGGAGTCGGAGTCGACCATTTTTCCTCCGACTCCGCAGCCCTGTCTTTTTCTTCCGAAAAATCAAGAAGAAATTCTGAGAGTGGATATGATCCGTATTTGGTGGAATGTAAATTGATGACAGTTGTTAATCGTAGTTTCTTTTCTGCTTTTATTACTTCTTCTATTGTTAAATTATAATTTCCTCCATGGAGTTGCCTATACTGCCCAAATCTTCCCTCTACTGCACCAGTTTGGTACTTCGCAGTTAAAACAAAGTTAGAATTTAGAGTTGTAAAATTATAGATGATAATTTCTATCATTGCTTTTGTTGTGTGCGTTAAGGAACAAAATGTCTCTTCTGTCAACTTGCCTGCTCTCTTGCTCTTGATACCCTTGATCTGCATGTTTTTTCACATTTCTAACCACTTTACAAATTTTCTTAAAAAATCTATTCTTTCATCAGTTAAGCATTCGAAGGGCTTGCTATTTTCTTCAAACTTTTCAAACCCCTTTCGAGTGTTCTTGATATTCATAATTCGCCACCATTTAACAATTATGTCCAGGAATATTGCCGTTCCCTCATATTTTTCGTCATTCAAGCTTCGTAATGCACTCGCATTACTCTCATCAAAGATTTTTAAGCATAAGGCAACATTTTGCCTTTCCAAGTTGGAAGAAAATAAAGCTTTTTTTGACAACTTCGGGGCATATTTTATCAAGGAATTTTCCTCTTCTGAAAAAAGATATCTTAAATGCCCCAGCGATGCATGTAGAAGCTCATTCTCATCATTGAATGAGGGAAACATGAATATTTTCTGACGTTTTCTGGTTCAGCTAGTTATTTCTGGTACATTTCAATATATGCACAGAATCAAAGAGTATAAATATTTTTTTACCATCATATTGGGGATTAGGAAAATAAGTTTGTAATTCTCCACCGCAGATTGATGTAAACATATTGCGATTGATCACCCCCCTCAAGGGACCCCTCAAGTCTCAATTGTTGAATGGAACGATAATATCTTTGTCCCTCATCTTAATGGGTTTTGTTAGTAGGAGGCAAACGATTAGTTAGATAAGGATGACATTAACAAAGTAAAGAAAAGCTAGTAAACGCTCCAAGACTGACAACAGCGTGAGAAACAAGAAACTGACTGACTCACAGATGGCAAGGAAATTTTTGTTATTTTAAACCAGGGTATAATTTTAATCCAATTGTCTTTCAGAAAAGAGAAAACGTTGAAAATGTTCATGCATTTTTTATTATTTTTAAATATTGAGGGACATGCAAAATTTGGCCGATGTAAAAAATAAAGAGCGCACGAAATCCACGTAGTGCTATACTGGACGAAAGAAATTTCCCATCGCTTAGCGCTTGTCAAGATGGCGTTTAACCGGGGAGGCCCAGGCCCACACGCTTTTTCCCCCTACTACTCTCTAAGATTCGCGGCGGTCCCGGTTCGATCCCAGCCGATCAAAGATCCACCGTCTTGATTAATGGTGACTGGGAGGCGTTAAAAATGTCGTGGTCACAAAGTCCTCCAAGTGAAACGATACCTCTGGGGGTGCTAGGGCCTATGGTTTGCTCGACCCTAGGTTCTGGTTCAAAATTAAGAACAGAGCGCTCTTCAGGGCCCTATCCCGGTTAAACCACTAAGCTGGTAGGTACGGGGGACCCTGGAGGGTGAAATGAAATGAAAATGAAATGATTTAATAAATTAAATGTCATGACATATTGGGTAGATAATACAGCTATTAATAAATATATCGTTATTTTTTGGTTTAATTAATTTTAAGTCCATGAGAGGGGGGACAAAAGCATATGGTCGCGAAAAACATGCATATATTGTCAGCAGGATACCTCTTAATGGAAGAAATAACCAAAAGTAAACTCTTTTCCTGTGAATAGCTAACGCATCAGTGACTTGTTTTTAAAAAAAATTTTAGTTTCTTCTGCTCCCCCTTTATGAGAAAAATGGCTGCCAAGATGGCCAAAAACGCATGTTTTTGCCTTATGGCTTATCTTTAAGCTTAGATATTTCCAAGAAGGAGTGAGAAATCCAAGTTATGCATTGTGTAACCATTTATAGTAAACATCTGTACACTACCAGAAAGTGAGTAAACTTCTGGTTATGTCTTCCGTTTTTTGGAATAAATTCCTCAATTTTAGCAAAATCGGCAAAATCGAGTTTTTATGATTACAACTTCAAAGAGCCTTGTACCTTAGCAATTTTCATTATGAACATTCTAATATTTTTTTCTGAATGCCTGGAGTAACTAGTTTCCATAGATATCTAACAATTTTATTTTGCATGAGTACGATTCTTTATAAAAAAATGATTAAATAATAGCATTTTTTTAGTATCTCATGAATTTATGTATCTCAGAATTATGAACAGAGATTATGTATCTCAGAAAATAAGTGGAGCAGGAACCTAATAATTTGGACTTTTCCATGCCTCTATATGATCAACATGTGTGCCAAATTAAAAGAAAATCCGAGTTGGTCGTGCGACCAACTTTTCTTTTTTAATCACTCATATATCCCGCTCAATCACCCTCCGCTCCATCTCAAATCTGTAATCGTGTCATCGAAATCATAATCGGCATACAATAATCGTAATCGATTACATTTTTTACATAATCTAATCGCTGCTGTAATCGAATTGCGATTTGGCAGAGGACCGTAATCGTATCTCCAATTTTTCATGCTCGTAATCGTAATCGATTACACTTTCTCGTAATTGACTCCAAGCCTGCTCCCAAGGATTGCTATCGTGCAGAGCCACGAAAGGTGACAATAGGAAACGTCAGACCTGTTCGTTTTCGACGCTCTGTTGAAGCGTTTACGGCTCCAATCCATTTTTAAACATTTTACAGGAAAACCCAAAAAAATATGTCACGCTCTGCCCACTTTTTCCCGTTTTTTGCTCGTTAACAAATCATTCGGCGTTCAATTTCGTTTTCTCTTTTTAATGTGCAGTATTATTTCTTTTTAATACGCTTTTATTAGTTTCACTTGTGGGTTTGTCTGTATGTAACTCTGAATAAAAGATAAAATTCACGTACTTTACGTACATGAAAGTGATATATTTAATACTATTATTATAAAGGCTGAACTATATTTAAAGGCGTATTTTTTAGTTTTCTGAAACTTGATTTTTATTATTTTATGTTGTCTTGCTCAGGGGCCGCCTGCGCGAGGCCGCGGCCGTCGTCTTCCACTGCCGGGACCTGAGCGTGGCCGACCTCCCCCCTCTCCGCCTCGCCCACCAGCGCTGGGTCTTCTACTGCCTCGAGTCGCCCTCCTACTCCGACTTCCCCGGACTCGCCCACGCCGCCCACCTGTTCAACGACACCATGACCTACCGCGCCGACTCGGACGTCCCGGCCCCCTACGGTACAGTGCACAAGGTACAGTTCGTTTCTTCATCCATTTTATTTCAAATTTTTTATCATCTTACATTTTTAAACGAGCAATACTTGTATGTATATGTATATAAATTTATATTTCGGATCTCGAAAACGTCTTTGGAAAAATTTTGTCTTTGGATGGAGTTTTGGTTTTGGAGTTCATCTACATCGGCATTTTTTCTGTAACAACGCGAGTTTTCATAAAAAAAAACCCGTTTTTGTGCTTTCATTAACAGTTTGAGAAGCTTTCTTTCACCGTTTTCATTATGACTACTATTATTCTTACTGTTTCATAGCAACCACGTTTTATTATAACAATGGGTTTCATATTTAACCACATCAGCGTAAATTTCAAATTTTATGAAATTTGGCAAACGAGCTTTGGCAACAAGTTAGAATTGTTATTGTTTTTGAAATGTTAAAGAGATCGATCAAAATAAAGTTATTGTGGCGTGATTTTACGTGCGCATCGTTTAAATAAGGTTGTGTTTTTTAAATAAGTTGCAACTAAGGGCTTAAAAATGCTTTTCAAGTTTATTTAAACAAGCACTTCGAACTTCAGAAAAAGACAGGATTTTAAAAACCTTTCTTTTTTTTTAACCGAGTGGGCTCGGTCGCCAGGTGGCTGCCCGGCTTTGCACGGTCTACTGTTGCGAATAAAAATCATACCAAGTGAAGCGTGTGCAAAAGCCCTGATGACTGTTCGACCACGGATGAGATGGAAAGGCTAACGTCCGGTTTAGAGCCGGAAATGAGCGCGTCTATTAGTTTTTAGGGATGCCAGCTTTTGCAGACCTGAGTAAGCCTCTAAATAAAACAGCATCATCTTGAAATGAACAAACACGAGAATCGGATGTTTGCTTCCCCCCCCCCCCCGATGCAGATAGACTTCACCCTCCTCTCCGTACCTACCACAACTCGTGGTTTAACCGGGGATGTAGATGGAACCTGTAAATTGGTCGATTCCACAGATGCTCGAAAACGTTTTTGAGAAAATTTCAGAGAGAATTCTGAAATACTGAAAAACTCTGTTTGAAAATTTCACATAAAACCGCAGCTGCACAATATATACCTAAAAATGCTTTTAAAAGTTACACAAAGAGGATTCTGAAATACCAAGAAACGTTTTTTGAAATTACAGCAAGCAGATTCCGAAGAACACAGAAACGCTTTTGAAACGCAAAGAAAGTATATTCCGAAATACTCAGAAGCTTTTAAAAAGTTACAGAAAATATTCCGAAATTCTCAGAAATGTTTTTAAAAATATCATGAACTGCAGCTGCCCCATATATTTAGAAACGTGCCTTGATTTTTTTTTTTTTTTTTTTTTGAGTGTACGAGTCTTGTTAAGTGCTTTTCCATTCATTTTTGCTATCATGTCCAAAGTATTTATTTCGCATTTTCCATTATGGCTTGTACTGCTCATTTCATAAGCTTTACTCACAGTTATTTATTTTATCTATGAGTTTCAAAGACATAAATTCATTATATATTCGTAATAATATTGCTGTTTTTTCTCTGAAAAGGCAACGTTATCCGTAGATTTCATCAAATTTGCTAAAAGAACTCATTAATTTACATTTTAATGATTTATTTTTTCTAAGCGATTTCGAGGATTTACGCTGCAGCCTGACTTGAAAAATTCTGAAAAATATTCAATCATTTTTTCGAGACTTTAAATGAAATTAGACTTAAAGAAAATAAAGTTTCCTATAAAATGAGACCAAAATAAAGCTTCTAAGATGAATAGTTTTGGCTTTACAGAGGAAAAAGTACGATTTTTGACTAAAACTCGCTGTTTTAAGTAACTTTACCCACTTTGAGGCACGTGTTAATATTATCCGATTAAGCTAAAACTTTTCAAATCTCATTTTCTATTCTATTGGCACATTTTAGGGGGTGCCTCAAAAGATTAGTTGAAAAAAAAATTCCCCATGTTACTTGCAATTTCGAGGATTTGCGTTGCAGCCTGACATGTGAAAATTCTTAAAAATATTTAATAATTTTTTTTCGAAACTTTAAATCAGATTAGACTTAAAGAAAATAAAATTTCCTACAAAATGAGACCAAAATAAAGCTTCTAGGATCAATAGTTTTGGTTTTACAGAGTAAAAACAACAATTTTTGGCTAAAAATCGCTGTTTTTAACTTTACCCTCTTTGCGGCACGTGTTAATATTATCCGATTAAGCTAAAACTTTGTAAATCTCATTTTCTAGCCCATTGGCACATTTTAGGGGGGTGCCTCAAAAGATTAGTTGAAAAAAAATTTTCCCCATGTTACTTGTGACCACCCTAATGTTCAAAACTTTTTAAGTGAACAGAAAATTACACTAAAGTATTCTAATAAACACTCGATTAAAAATACTATTCGTCGTATAATTATTCTTCCGCGAAACAAAAAATAGTCTTGCGTCATGCTACATACAAATGGTAATTCCCCCAAAGAAGTCAAAAGAAGGAACTGTGTATTCTGTTTATGATTAGTGACGTCATTACCAAAATGAGAGATTTTTATTAACAGGTTCTCCTTGTGCTCAACATGCATAAAAAATGAAAGATTGCAGTAACTCACAAATTATGTCACAAAAAATATTGCAATGCTGTCCCTGAATTTTCTGAATCCTCAGTCCGAATTTGCTGAATGAGGAAAATTTTGAGAGGTCCCAGCGACCTCCCATGACCTGCCTTCGGGGAGCTCCTGATCTTATTATTATTCTTATTATTATTGACTAATTCGCCTGTGCACGAAATTTCATTTGTCAAATAATCCTAAATATAGTTTAAAAAACTAAAAAATACCCTTTTAGAGAGTTTTTCTTTTCAAATACTTAATGCTATCATTAATACAAAAGCTTAAACTGTATTTGATGATATTCTAACTGATTTCCGTCTGATTTTCAAAACTATTGAATATCCGCCAAGTTTACATGCGCTTATAATTCATCAACACATGTAATATAGTATATGATTGCCTATAGTATTAATAATAGTACTAAATATACACTGCTCGACATTGAAAATGCAACACCAAGAAGGAGTGGTCAGAAATTGATGAAATTTGGTAAGAAGACAGAGACAGCATGGAACAATAAATGATATTTATTTCAAAACAAATAAGCAAAATTTAGAGCGAGAACGGCGTCTGCTCAGTAAGAAGTAGGACCACCGCGGACAGCGGTGCACGAAGAAACACGTCTAGGCATGGAGTCAATAAGCCTGCGGATGGTGTCCTGAGGGATGGCACTCCATTCCCTTTCAACCATTTGCCACAGTTCGTCCTCTGAACGAGGCAGTGACAGGTTCTGCAAACGGCGTCCAATCACGTCCCACACATGTTCGATTGGTGACAAGTCAGGAGAGTATGGTGGCCAGGAAAGCATCTGTACACCTCGTAGAGCATGTTGGCTGATTGGAGCACTGTGAGGCCGGGCGTTATCCTGTTGAAAAATTGCATTTGGCAGACCCTGAAGGTAGGGGATTGCCACCGGCCGCAGTACATTATCTACATATCGTTGGGCCATCATAGTGCCCCGAATACGAACTAGAGGTGATACGGAATTGTATGCAATAGCGCACCAAACCATTATGCCACGTTGTCGCGCTGTGGGGCGTTCCTTAGTTACTGCCGGATTCGATCTTTTTCCACGTCGACGCCACACACGTATGCGATGACTATCGCTGGACAAACAGAAGCGGGATTCATCTGAGAACACTACGGTTTGCCATTCTGCCATCCACGTCGCTCTGGTCCGGCACCATTCCAAACGTTGGAGTCTGTGCTGTGAGGTCAATGGCAGTCTTCTTAGCGGGCGCCGTGATTGCAGGCCACGTGCAACCAGTCGACGGGAAATGGTTCTGGTCGACACAGGAACATCCAGGGTACCTTGCACGTGCTGCAGAATCGACGTACAAGTGACTTGCGGGTCCGCCACAGCTTGTCGGTGAATCCGTCGATCCAAGCGGTCTGACGTCACTCTGGCTGCACCTGCACCCCTCAATGTGGCTACATTTCCTCTTTCCAACCATCTCCGACACAGCCGATGCACAGTGCTTGCATCCATATGGGTATCAGCTGCAATTTGACGTATGGACCAACCTCCCCTTCTCAGTCCGATCACCATACCCCTTGTAAAGTCGTCTATATGCTGGAAGTGTCTTCGTTGAGGCATTTCCTCCTATCACACGTATCCTTCGAGACAAAAACCAAATTTCTCCGATAATTAGTCTGGCAGAAAAACCAACATGAACATAGCCCACTTTTCAACTTCATTCTCTTATATCTTACTTCACGTGCGTCGGAGAGCTGCGCATTTCATATCATTTGCATAACTCAGTGACGTGCGTCTACGGTAAAATTTGCATGAATTTCTGACCACTCCTTCTTGGTGTTGCATTTTCAATGTCGAGCAGTGTATTACTTTTATATTTGCAAAGAACGTGAATTTTATCTTTTATTCAGAGTTACATACGCACAAGCAACTGAAACACTTATAATACATCAACATGTAATAATATAGAAAATAGATACCTTAGTGCAATAATTGCAAATTATAATTCCAACGTTCATATCCCTGCCTATTAGTGCCTCATGAACGTTGGAATTATGATATGTAATAACATAGTTTAGCCTTTAGTATTAACAATGTGTGTGTGTGTGTGTGTGGTATAAAATAGGACAACAGGACATTTTCGCCGCAAAATTTATTTCTATTATCCCCCTCATGAGACATTTCCGCCGCGTCTCTTCCCGCCGTTTCTGTGCGACAGGACAAATCCGCCGATTGAGCTGGTAGAGTGTAATATTTGGCGAAGTAAAATGGAGTCAATTCACCGCTAGAGGGCCGCACACTAGATGTCACGTGTCGACTAGGATTGCTTGGATTGCTATTCTGTTAACATGCTTTCGTATTGAGTTTTAACTGGAGTTGGCAGATCAAAATTAGTTTGCTTTGGCTATTTAAGCTATTTTTGTAATTAATAATATAGTACTTACGTTTAGTTTAATCTTTTTCATTGTGATTTAGGTCAGATTGATTTAGTTTTAGTGTCTTATTTAGAGTTGACTTTTCCTGTTTTTTATTTCGTAATATTTGTTATTAGTTTATTTCTCTTTGAATTTTTCTTAGCATGAGAGAGGTAATTTTAGAATAAAATTGTAAGTGTCAGTTAAGACTCTAAAAACAGCATAAAAAGTTGTTTTTAATTTATTTTTAAAAAATGTTCTTTGTAATGAATACATATTTTAAATTTATCCTAGTATTTTAAAATGACTTTCTGCTAAAATTGAAATTGACTTTTTCTAAAATATATGCATTTATATAAACATTATTTTGTGTGTGAATATATTGGGCAAATACAATTAAAATACCCATGGTTTTGTAAGCAAAAATATAGGACGTAATGTGAAACTTCTGTTTTGCTTTATTTCTTTTCTTTTCTTTCTTTTTTTTCACTAATCAAATTAGCTTTATAATTTGTCTTCTTTGTCTACAATATAACCATTAAATATATACTCAGTCATATTTTTATGCGATCTGTTTTTAAGAAATTTTAATTCTGCCATTACGAAACTAAGCATATTTAGATTTTATTCATAAAAGTACCATCCAATGAAATTGTAAATGTTAGGTGGTATATAAGTAATGTTTCACGCTACCAAAATTTTTAATCAAATGCATTTTATACATAGTAATAAATTAGTACTGGATAAAACAGTAAAAGTTTTGTCAATTAATAACAATAGTTGATGATTAAATTATAACTGTACGTTTTAGCAATATATGTATATTTTTCAGCTATTTGCTTCTTGAATTCTTCGATAAAGATTTTTTTTTCAACGACATACAACAGGTTTGTGCTTTTAAACATTTTTTTATTATATGTATACGGAGAAACAGTAGCGTACATAGTGCCCCACGGGGGGAGGGCTCACAATGTTTCAGGGCGTGCAATACGGAAAATAGCACTACACGGATTTTTTTTTTTTTTGTTTTTTTGTCAATCGTTTAATAGAGGGGGGTGGGGGTGAGAATGGACACGTACAGATCTTGCGAGGGAGCTCACCGAAGTCTATTCACGTTAATGCTGAGAAAAATGTCAGCACAATAATGGGATGAAAACATTGCGAAATGAATTTCCAGTTCCTTCCTGTTTTACAAGAAAAAATATTTTATTAGAGTGGTTAATAGCAAAATGAATGCTTTAAAATGAAAATCGCAAAATAACAGTTGAAATCATTAGTTTTCTTTGAAACAGAAGATTTATATATATTTTTTTTTTCAACCTATATTAACTAAAGTATATTTTCTCCGCAGAGCAACGGTCAGACCCAGGTCTTTTAAATATTGGCCAGAGAAATATTCATAGACACTAAATAATTCATTTATGCTACATGTTTTTATCCATAAATTTTAAGTAGTAAAGGAAGTAGTAAAATGAAGATTTGGCTGAAATATGCTTTTTTTAATGAAATGTAAAATAATGAAAATAATAAAAATATAATAACAAATAATAATAGTTATAAATAAAGACAATAAACTACGTGGACTTTTTTCTCCATGTAATTTTCGAAAAACTTCTATTGTTCTGCGTTGTATATTTATGTACCTGTTAGGAAAATTTGTACTAATTAGAAATGCTACATTGTTTTATTTTTTTTGTTTTTTTTTTTTGCAAGAAGAAGAAAAGAAAATTTATTTTGCAAACTTACATGGACATTTAAAAAAAAGTTAACAACTTTATTAATCTGCAACTTATCTGTAGAGCTTCGTTGGTTGATTTGTATTAGCTGGGGATTTCATATATTTCAATGTTATGTAAAATTTATGAAAACATTTGGGGGAAAACAATTTAATTTTCAAAAAAAAAAACAGCACTTAGACTCGATGAAGCATTTAAACACTTTAAATATCTCCTTTTCTTTTCTGTCTTAAAAAATAATTTTGTAGAGGTCGCACCTTGTTTTATTAGTACTCTTTAATGAAATTTTGACACTTAAAGCATTCTTCATCGAAATAATCTGCAAAAAGCAATGTTTTTTTTACCGTAAGTTTTCTCATTTTTTTTTTTATGAACAAAACTTTTAAATGATCCTTCTTTGTATGAGGAAATATGAAAAATAACTTCTCTTTGCAATTGACTTCAATTGCAACCTTAGTGCATCCACAAGCAACACATTTTGTTTAGAAAAAGAACGGTTCTTCAGTAATGCTTTTCAACGCTTCATCCCTGTTGCTTACATCGGCTTCCCAGTTGTCACGTGACCTAGCGCGACCTGTGACGTTGCGTGAAGGGACTCCATTGGCGAAGTTTAAATTGATTCACACGGCATTGTGTGTGTGTGTGTGTGTTTTTTTTCGACTTCTTTGCGATTTCCCCCCTAAAATAAATAGTCCGGGAATAAATTCCGCTTTTTAGATTAGGTCTTTGTCGCCAAATGAAGATGTGTCGTGAAGAATGAAAATTTTAAACCAGTAACCCCTTTCTCACCCTTGGAAATGGCGCGGCGGATTTGTCCTGTGCCAGTCAGAGGGGGAATAGGAGTCGCGGCGGAAATGTCCCATGCGGAAAAAAGGGGGATAAAATTTGCGGCAGATATGTCCTGTTCCGATTAAATATAATACTTTTATGTGCGTAAAGAACGTGAATTTTATCTTTTATTCAGAGTTACATATAAACAAACCCACAAGTGAAACTAAAAAAAGCGTACTAAAGAGAGCCTTCCGTCCGCAGGTCCGCCCTCCTCGGCCGCTGGACCGCGAGGCGCTGCGGCGGGCGTGGTCCAACAAGACGCGCTCCGCGGCCTGGCTGACCAGCAACTGCCGCACGGACGGCGGCAGGGACGCCTACGTGCGGGAGCTGAGGCGGCACATCGACGTCGACGTCTACGGCGAGTGCGGCTGGCTGCGCTGCCCGCACGGACGCACGCACGAGTGAGTTTCTCCCCCCCCCCAGGGGGCTAATACAGTCAAACTTGTCTGTCTTGAATTTCACGGGACGGAAGAAAAATGCGAGACACGCAGGTTTCGAAACACAGAGGCTGTGATAAAATTTACAAAAATAAACAATTAGAAATTAAAAGTTTAATATTTAGTAGATTGTTTTGCGTTGATATTGTTGAATATTTTACTGTACGACATGTTTTGAGTCCACGTTTTATTAATTGTTATTACTACACAGTCCAGTCACATTAATGTGACCACGTACTTTTGACGTCGACGAATAATAAATAACCACATAATGCACTTGGTAGCACAGTGCAGCTGAGGGTATATAAAGGGTGTGTTAGGTCTGAAAAACATTTCTGTCGTTGGCCTACTGCAAAAACAAAGCGATTTATCCGACGTACAAAAGGGCATGATCATTGGTTTTCGGGCCAAGGTTGGAAGCATTTCCAAAATGGCTGAGTTTTTGAGCTGTTCGCTTGTCGTCGTGGTAAAAGTGTACCGTGATGGGACTCTTCAAAATCAACGACGTTGCAAATGTGGTGCACCAGGAGCCATAGATGACGGAGTCGAACGACTGCTGCGGAGATGAGTTCGGGTTAATAGACGGGCTACCGTTGAGCAACTGACCCCCCAGATGAACCGAGGGGCCACCAACATCGTCTCCTACGCTACTGTTTAGCGGACGTTGCTGCTTCTGGGCTCCTGAAGCAGAAGCGTGGTTCATGTACCTGTGCTGACTACTGTCCATCGACGACTAACCCTGGAATTTGCACGTGAGTACCGTAGCAGGCATCCATTGAGTGGCGACAGGTAGTATTTAGTGATGAATCACGTTTTATACTCCATCAGGCAGACGGATGTTGGCTTAGAAGGCGTGAAACCTCTGGA
The DNA here is from genome assembly GCA_038373865.1 of Uloborus plumipes. Taxonomy (NCBI): domain Eukaryota; kingdom Metazoa; phylum Arthropoda; class Arachnida; order Araneae; family Uloboridae; genus Uloborus; species Uloborus plumipes. Next base: position 60,970 of record JAXGGA010005563.1, read on the forward strand.
AGTAAGCACCCTGCAACCATTGCCGGAACAGTCCAAGCTGGAGCAGGAGCATTATGGTCTGGGGAATATTTTCAAAGGGTTCTATCTGTTCACTCATCATTGTGGAAGGCACGATGGATCAATACAAGTACGCATCGGCCCTTGCGGACCATGTCCACCTCCATAGGAATATTGTTTTTCCTCAGGATGATGACATCTACTAGCAGGACAATGCGAAGTGCCATACAGCTTCCAATGAACGTGCGCGGTTCGAAGGGAATTAGGATGAGTTTACCGTTCTCCCCTGGTCAGTAAACTTATCTGAAGCTCAATCGAGAATCTGTGGGACCATCTTGATTGGGTTGTTCGCGCCATGGATCCTCACCCGCGTAAGCTAGCAACGGTATTGGAGTCGGCATGGCTCAACATCCCAGTGAACACCTTCAGGAACCTGATTGACTCTCTTTCTGCACGTCTCGCAGCAGTCCGTTCTGAGAAAGGTGGTTATTCTTGTTTTGACAGGTGGTCGTATTAATGTGCCTGGACTGTGTATATCGGTAGCAAGTTAATGTATACCTCTAAGTACGAACATAGTCTTTGAATGATTGTGCGAAAGATGATTTTTGTTTCCAAGTCGTACCATTGATAAAGGTGGCTGGAGATGAAATTCAAAAAGGAGAGTCGTCAAAGTTCGTGGTATAGAGGTTTTCAGAGGCGGTTCTAACGGTACGCGGACTAAGCGGCCGCGTGGGGCCTCGTCGACCCGTGATGCGCCATGGGGCCCCGAAATTCTCCTAGAATCTAAAATTCGAATGCACTGGTTTTAGATATAACTGCAACCTGTAGCTAAAGGAACGATCTTTTTGCAGCCGGGGACTAATATATACCAATAGGCTAATAAGGTCCAACCTAGGGCCCCAAATTTGTTTCATAAATATTTTAAAAGACGATGACTTACGCTCGACTAGAATTTATATCATTAGGCCTATGTGGACCGGCTTAGGGGCCCCCCATTTCGTTTATCGTTGTTTTAAATTACGATATTGTCTCGTGTCATAATATTCATCAATCTGCTAGAGGCATGTCTTGCACATTTCCGAACATGGAGACACTTTTGAAAATATTTTTGACAATACCTACGTCAAATGCATCAGATGAAAGATCGTTTTCTGTTTAAAAAAGAGTAAAAAATTATTTACGTAGTAAAATGGGAAAAGAGATGCTTAACAACTTAGCCTGTATATTGAACAGGTTACTGTATGTTGAACAGGAACTGTTGAACCGCGTCGACACGGAAAACATAATTAATAATTTTGCTGCAATTCAATCTAGACGAAAATTTATATGAAGTGGGTAAATAAAAAATATTGGTAAACTGTATTGGGTTTTTTTCTCGGAGGGGGGGGGGTTCTCCCTCTTTTTTAGAGTGGGGTGGAGGGGGCCCCCAAAACTTTTACCGCTTGGGGCCCCCACTTCACTTGATCCGCCTCTGGAGGTTTTCGGGAAAAATCATTCGAGATAAGGGCGATTCTCTGTAAACTGGTAATTTGCTGTCCGGATCGAGTATTTTAAAAATAATAAAGTGTAATAAAGTAATTATCGCTCTTAATACAAGTAAAGCATTAATACTCTGTGGCCCAATTGTATTTGGAGCGATAACAATTTAATTATTTTTCCTAGAAGTTAAGTGCTAAAAACACAGTCCCCTGGCTGTCCCAATCGTATTGTCTAACACTTCAAGGTAATATTCCAAAAATCCTATCGACACTACATAAATTTGGCAATTAATATCTAAAAATAGAATAATGCAGCTATTGTTTTTCATGATATAAGGTCTAATTACGTATTTCTAAAACTTAAAATTGTCATGTAAATTCTGTCCGGAGATTTTTCAAACAGTCCCCTGAGACAACTTCAAAGCTCCAATAGAAAAAATCTGTTATTCTTGCAAATGTTTTTTGACATGAAGTTTAAAGCAATCAGTGTGAATTTGCTGAAATTGCTGAGAACGGTGTTTAAACGCTATTTTCCTTAGTTTGAGAGCCACATTTGTGATGAAAGTATGCATCAGGGTCGTTGCGAAAACAGTCCTCTGGGAAGTGATTTTATTAATGTCAATTAGTTTAATCGTGAAACATATTAGTTATTATGTCCACGATTTGTGCTTAAATTTATAGGTAGTCTCGTAACTAATTATGTTCCAATAGTTTTGAAGATATTACGCAACAAAGAGCAAAAACACAGTCACCTGGCACAGTCCCCTGCCTAGTTATACCAGGCGGGGGACTTACCCCCTATCACAATTTATCAGAAAAACACAAGCTTCAATTGGCCCTCTTTCAAACCAAAGTAATAGATTCATTTTCTGAGCAATAGTATTATAATTATACGAACATTTCAAAAAACCGTGCACGGACAAATTTCGAGTGAAAAATGACGAGTTTACAGAGAATCGCCCATAAACATGAGAAAAAACATTAAGTGTGCTGTAAGAGCAGGTAAATTGAAATTTTTCGACATAGAGAGGTTTTCGAAAAGCAGGTTCGAGATAATAACGTGATAAACAGGTTCGACTGTATTTGTTTCTGTTTCTTTTTCCATGACTGTACCTTGCAAAACAGATCTCTCAAACGATTTCCACTAGGTGTCTGCTGGGGTTCGCCGCCAAGTACCACTTCTTCCTGTCGTTCGAGAACGCCCTCTGCCGGGACTACGTGACCGAGAAGTTCTACCGCACCCTCCAGTACGACCTGGTGCCGGTGGTGTTCGGGGGCGCCGACTACCGGCGGGTGGCGCCCCCCGGCTCCTTCGTGGACGCCCTGGCCTTCAGGAGCCCAAAGCACCTGGCCTTCTTCCTGCGCGGATTGGCCAAGGACTTCGCGCTCTACAGCAGCTACTTCGAGTGGAGGCGCGCCCACGCGGTGCGCCCCGGCAACGGCAAGGAGTGCGCCCTCTGCGAGCGCCTTCACCAGGGGCGCGCGGCGCCCCACTCCTACGCAGACCTCAGGGGGTGGTGGGTGGGCGAGGCGCACTGCAGGACGTGGAAGCCCAAGCGGTGAATGTAGTTCGCCTGCGGAACTGGTCCTTTTGCCTTCAGCAGACATGTGATTTTTCAGTATTTTTTGAAATAGCAAAATACCGTGTGCAGAAGAAAAAGAATGGACATCACAAGTTGAATTCAGCATCTATCAATTCATTTCATGCATCCAATTAAAATTGTTGGCTGTATAGAACCAAAAGCCCATGTTTGAACTTGCAAGTGAAGTATAATGCATCAACAATTTTGTATTTGCTCACACAAAGACGTAATTTCAGTATTTTTCATTCTATTTGGGTCACACACATGTCTGCTTCAGGTTTCGACATTTTAGTGAGAACCTCGAGCTCTACAGCAGCTAATTCGAGTGCACGCGGTGATAAGACATAAGTGATGAAGATGAGCAACAGCAACGAATTCAGTGACTTTTTCGTCTTCAACTTTTCTTTCCCAGCAGGGTTAATATTTTAGGGAGAACCTTGTGCTCCACAGCAGCTACTTCGAGTGGAGGTGGGAATAAGTGATCAAGATATCAGCAAAGAATCCAAAATGCGGCAACGTCTATACAACAGCAGTAACTCGATCATCTGCAACTGTTCTTTTCCCGTAGTTTCAATAGTTTAGTGAAAGCGTCTAGCTTTACAGCAGCTACCTAAAGTTTGTGCCTTCACTATTTCACTGTCAGCTAGCAGACCGCAACTTTTTATAAACAGAGATTCACGGCATGGTTGCAAAAGAGGATTCTTCATCGTGTATCAGAAAATGCTAGTCTATGCTTTTATTTCAAGTCGTGGAGGTCTAGCTGGTGATCTCATCGTTTATCCTTCCATATAATGGACTAATTGAGCTGTTGTTCATTTTCCGGCATGGAACGCCAGATCATGACTTTATCTACTTTACTTCAGCGTCAGACAATATTGTCAAGACGCATGAAAGTCTACGCAGCACCAATACATCCACATAGGACAAAATTTGAGCTGTAGTTTGTTGCAAGACATGGAAGTCCAGATCATCTAACCATAAGTCCTGATTGGGCAATACCGTCAAAGGCATGAAAGCACATTCGATGCCATCTCTTTGCGTCCACGCAGGACAATATTTGAGACATAGTTTATTTGAAAGGCATGGAAGTACTCATGCCGTCATCTACTTTGCGTTCCAAGAAGACAGCACTGCTGTTTATTGCAAGTGCAGTCGACCTCGTAGAACACTATATCACATGTACATTTCACGGCCTGGAGGTCTAGATCATGCTATCACCCATTTTATGTGCCCCAGTATTGCCCTTTATTTCAAAGCATAAAAATCCAATTGGTGCCATCTTTTTACGTCATCTTTGGACAATGTTTCGGGTGATTTTTTAAGGCATGGAAGTCTAGTAGACACCGTCATCTATTTTACGTTCACAACAGAATTTGACCACAAAAGTTACGTTCAGTCGTTACGATAGTCTTTTATTTCAAGGCATGGAAGTATAGTTGACACCATCTTCTATTTTACGTCCATAACAGAATTTGTCCACAAAAGTTACGTCCACATAAGACGATAGTGTCTTTTATTTCAAGGCATGGGAGTACAGTTGACACCATCAATTTTACGTCTTTAACAGAGTTTATACATTACAGTTACGTCCACATAAGATAATATTATCGTTTATTTTAAGGCATGGCAGTGCGCTTGATGCAATCATCTGTTCCAAGTCCACGTAGGAAAATATTTGAGATGTTTATATCGAGGCATTGAAGTCCCGTTGAGGCCACCATCTATTTTACTTCCGTAACAGACTTTGTCCGCAAAAGTTACGTCCATAACAGAGTTCGTAAATAAAAGTTACGTCCACATAAGACGATAGTGTCTTTTATTCCAAGGCACGGAAGTCCAGTTGACACCACCGTCTATTTTACGTCCATAAAAGAACTTATACATCAGAGTTACGTCCAGATAAGATTATCGTTTATTTTAAGGCATGATAATGCACATGATACAACTCCACATCTGTTGTTCAAGTCCACTCTAGTGTTATGCTCGTGTTTGAGTATACTCCTTCCCCTTGCCCATTCCGAAAGCAATACCGACATTTTTGCGAACATAATCCAGTCCTTCCACGAGCACTTTTACGTCGCAGACAATTTTCAATCGGAACACTATACGCGTTTGAAGAACGGCAATATTGCCTTACTGGGCCGAAAGCTCTGTTCAATGGTGCGTGTCTTAAAATCCACAACTTGTTGTCATTAAATTATTTTTTGTTACCTATCACGTCCCCCTTTCTTTAAAGCGTCTGAGGTTTGTTTGTAAAAATTAGTTTTCACGTTGCACCTTTTAGGGTGAAACGTTAAGGCAACAGCGGCACCGTGAGCCGCCCCCCCCCCCCACTTGACTGTATATAGCACCCTTGAAGGTATCATTTGACTCCCAATGGCACGCTTGGGGTGCTATGGGGCATCCATGAATGACTGACAGGGAGCCGAATGGCACTTTCGAGGATGCCTAAGTGGCACCTTCGATGGGACTACAACGTTTCACCCTAAAAAGTCCCATGTGCAACCTGTAATTTTAACAACTTTTGCTCCTTTTACGACTGCTAAAGCTTGACCACAGGGCGATGGCGCGTGTCCTTGGGGCGGAAATGGACCGTGTAGAGTGGTAAGTTGATGTATAAGTGTTTCCATTTGCAACTTTGGTTTAATGAATAACGAAGGACCAATTTATTGCTTAGTATTTATTTTTCATGGTTAATGATCATCGACACCTCTGGTATTGGGTGCGCTCCTTTCCGTGTTTACAGAAGAAGTGTCTTGCTCACGGAGTAGAAAAAAGGAAAGAAATGTTCTACGGATGCGCTAGTTTGAAAGTGGCAACGAATTCTCACCGCCACCAGAGGACACTACTTACCAAACCCTCCCTATTTCCTAAAGGAATCAATGTAGATGAAAGTGAATCTGTCATCTTTTTAAATGCTGCAATGGGAAAGAAAATATTTTTTTTTTCAACTGGATTTTGGTGTAAACCATCGATTAACATTATGAACTAAATATGACTTTGATCCCACTGAAGTTTTGCCGTATTTTTTAAGAAAGATGTTTAATCGATCGCATCTAGCTACTTGCCAAATTTGACATATATGCGACTGTATGCGGCATTTTCTTTGCATTGTACGATGTTATTTTTGCTGAGAATCAGTTGTCTAAATTGTTGATAAATTAAGCATGTGGCAAAAAATTATGTCAGTATTTAATTTTGTTATTAATTAAATATATTTAGTAAACAAAATAATTATTAGTTTAAATATAATTATTAAATATACAGGGTGTCCACTCCAATCGTGGACCAATAGCTAATTTCTAAACCGTTAGAGATAAGCATATAGTTTATTTAGGAAAAAATCTCCAAATTTTGAAAGGAATTTTGGGTCTATTCAATGTTTTTCAAAAAATCAAATTTTGAAAGAGTTACGAAATTTAAATTTTTATACAGCCCCCCAGTCATATCATTCATATTTAGTAAAACATTCTTGACACTGTAACGTTTAAAACTTAAAAAGAATCACTGTTCTACGACAAAAATTGACCGAGTTATGACGTTTTGAAAAATCAAGATTTTGCATTATTTCATGACGTCATCGAGAGATCACTTAAGGGACCGTATGCGAAATCCTTCAAAATCTTGATTTTTCAAAACGTCATAACTCGGTCAATTTTTGTCGTAGAGGAGTGATTTTTTTTAAGTTTTGAACGTTACAGTGTCAAGAATGTTTTACTAAATATGATTGATAGGACTGGGGGGCTGTATAAAAATTTAAATTTCGTAACTCTTTCAAAATTTGATTTTTTGAAAAACATTGAATAGACCCAAAATTCCTTTCATAATTTGGAGATTTTTTCCTAAATGAACTATATGCTTATCTCTAACGGTTTAGAAATTAGCTATTGGTCCACGATTGGAGTGGACACCCTGTATATAGTTCATAATGTTAATCGATGGTTTGAGCAAAATTCCAATTAAAAAAAAATTCTTGCCAACAGCAGTCTTTAAAAAATGACAGATTCTGTCAGATTTGGCAAATTGGTAAGTGCATTCGATTAAACCAATTTCTCAAAGAATACGGCACCTATTTTCGTGTGATGAAAATCATATTTAATTCATAATGTCAATCGAAGATTTCCACCAAAATCCAGTCGAAAAAAAATATTTTCTTTCCCATAGCAGCATTTAAAAAGATGACAGATTCAGTATCATTTACATTGATTCCTTTAGGAAATAGGGAGGGTTTGGTAAGTAGTGTCCTCTGGTGGCGGTGAGAATTCGTTGCCACTTTTAGATAGCAGAGATTTAGCTCCTCCTCTTTAATCTCCTTGGTCTTGCTATTACATTTTCCCGGTAGGCGGCGTTGCATGTGACCGGAACATACGTCAGAGTCTGAACAGACCGCTTCATTTCAAAATAGGTAAAATCCGCGTTAAAATTAAATCTTTACTTTCTTGGTGCATTAAAGTTTTTACCACTTGCGTGATCTGTCTGATGCAGATTTATCCTATAGCAAAATGCAGAGATCCGTTTCCGATTCAAATTCAGCCGCCATCTCTCAAACTTCAATCCTGCTCCACAAAGTGTACAGTGCGGATCTCATCTGTTGGGCTGTGACCTTGACCAGGCGCGGATCCAGACCCCCTTAACCGAACAAACATAGCAAAAAATTACAATTTTTGGGACTTATATTATGAAAGTATTTCCAAAAAACCTCATTTTTTCACAAAACTGCACTTTGACCCACTTCTCTTTCCAAAAATGACCCCCTCCTTAACCAGAAGAAGGATCCGCCCTTGACCTTGGCAGTGTTAACCTCTTTTTAGGGCAGCTCAGATTTCGTTGAAGAAGGAAAAGAATCGTTTTTGAGCTACCTCCGATTGACGGGACTCTGCTCCATGGACCTTAAAACTGCGTATACAGAATTTTACATCAGTAGCGTGGCCGACAGAGTGGTATAGTGGTTAAGACGCTGGCCTCTTACGCCCAAAAGCGCGGGTTCGAACCCGGCTCCAGTCGGTGGATTTTCATGATGCAGAAAATCGACAGCGCTCATGTCGTATGATTATGCGGCATGTAAAAGATCCCTCGAGTACTTTTTTGGCTTATAGTATCTCGTGGCAAAATTAAATTCCTAGTGCAGTTTCGCATCAAACAGAGCCCAGGTGCCTCCATCTAGTGGGGAAACTGGGCATCAAAAATACTTGTGGCAATGGTATCCCACCGATGGTGGTGACACATGAAAGAGTGGATGCTACTTTGGGGAATGCACTAGGTCTGCAAATGGCATGAAGCTAAAACGCAGCCCCATTTGAAAAAAAAAAAAAAAAAACATCAGTAGCGTACGCAGACAAATCATTTCAGGGGGGGGGGGCTGAGTCAAGACTCTTTGAGAGTGGGGGAGGGGGTCATGAAATGTAGCTAAAAAAGTAAATGTCTTGAATTTTTGCTTCAATACCTATTGAAGTCGACAAAAATACATCATTAAAAAAAATTGTCATTAAAACTATGGGTAAGAAAGTGTTTTTTGATGGATACAGAGAATGGTAAATTTAGGTTAAAAATAATTTCTTCAAATTTCTTCATTGAAAGAGGTGTTGCTGAAACAATTGTTTGCAATATTTTGGCAAATTTAAGCTCTAATAATGTTAATTTCGTAGTTTATTTTACTATTGCTCCCAATACTGGGTTTCAATTCAATTTGCTGAAATTTATTTAACAGAATTATATGACTGAAAAACATTAATCGTTATCTCTAAAACATAGATTTGCAAAAAAAATGAACAAAATGGAACAATAGGATAGTTGTAAACATGACGTATAGTGAAATAGATATGTCAAAACAAAAATATAGTTTCTTTTAATATTTTCCTTTTCTTAATTATCTGTTCTGAAAGCTTTTCTCATTTTGGGATTTCAAAAAAAAAAAAAACCTTAGCTTACACTTTAAAAATTTGTTTTGAAAATTTCGGAGGGGGCTGCAGCCCCTCTGAGTACGTTACACTGTTACACACACACGCATATATTGTGCCGCAGTTGAGAAAAAATGTTTTGTTGTGCTCGCCAAAAGAAAAGGGAGTTTGAAATTAATTTAAATTACATTTGCATTATTTTTAAAATAAAAAAAAAAAAAACATTCGTCGGACGACACCCCTTTCCCCTCTCCCGACGAACAGCACTACATATCTTATACAGTCGATGCTCGTTATAACGACCACACGTTATAAAGACCATCCTATTATAACGACCGGTGAGAAAACCCCCAACTGTATCCCAATATACTCTCTCTATGTTCTACCTCTTATAGCGACCACTCATTATAAAGAGTTTTCTGTAGGACGGAGACGGTCGTTATATCGAGCGTCGACTGTATTTTATTTGTCTAGCCTGTTTTCTGTTACCACGTCAATTTTTCCTTTTTTCGTTACCAAATTCCATTAGTTACCCCTCATTTTAAAGCTTATCGTGCTAACAACTGACGAAAAATAGACCCACGGCTTAATTTTATTTTCCCCTTCAAAACAGTTTTTTAAAAACATTTAATGACCCAACTGAAATTTATAGCATCCGAGAATTAAGACGCAATGGAGTGGATGGTGGAGCGTAGCGCTTCTAATTTGAGGGGTATGAGTTCGAATCTGTGTCGAACAATATTTGAATAGGTTTTTTCTTTATTGGAACGCTAATTCAATTCTCCATTATCATATACATTATTTTTCAAAGTTTTTTTTTTTTTTTTTTGTGTGTGTGTACAACATTTTTTTAGTAGCACTTTATCCAGTTTCAAAAGTAAGGCATCATTTGAAAGATTTTCCCACCGCTATGAGCATAGGCGGCTGGTGCAACAAAAAAGTGGAGGGGTCAAGCATAATGGGGGTCGGGCGCCTAGTCTCGATGGTTACGGGTCGGGAGAGCGAGAGGGGGGTAGGAGACAGCACCTCGAAAGTTTTTCTCTTTATTAGTTTTCTTTTTTGATAAATGGCTAGAAAATTGAATTTTACCATCGCTTATGAAGTGTCCTCTGAAAAATGCGAAATATGGCCTCAAAAATGAACCAGGCTGGTTGTTTTTCATTCATACCTATCAAATAACAGGATAAAAGTCCGAAATTTTGGAATTTTCAGCTTCAATCTTGGTGAAATGGATCAATACACTGAGTAAAAAATCATTTCACTCGATCAATAGTTTTCTATCGTGAAAAGTGGGGCCTTTACTTTTGGAAGTGAGGGGGCAGTCGCCCCCCTTGACCCCCCTCCTCTCCCTGTACGAGCCGCCGATGGCTATGAGCGAAAAACAATCAAGCAAATCTCGATTTTGCTCTTATTCAAAAAATCGCTTTAAAAACGGGTTTTTGCGTTCCCTCTGTCAAGTCATCGCTTTGGAAGAATAACGCTGCAACTCAAAAAAATCGAAAAATGACATTTTTATATCATTTTGTTCAGAAAAAATCGCTCTTTATGATGAACAAGGTTACAACTCAAAAGTGTCAAAAATATCCGCTAGGGAGCAATTTTTGGAGAACACTGATGTAACTCAAACTACCTTCACTCTTTTTAAAATGACGTCATTAGTTAAAATGCCATTGAAGTCAATCATGCTACATTAGAAAAGAGATTAAAATGCGGTTTTTTTAATGCTAGTTTTATTAAAATAGTCGCAATAGTTTTGAGCACAAGCGCGATAGAAGTTTCTGAAAAGTTAAAAATTGCTCTCCTGAAAAATGGGCTTTTTTGAGTTGCAACGCTATTCTTCCAAGCGACGAAGTGTGGGAATGCTTCGTACGGGTCAGCTATAGCGTGTATTTATTCACTAGCGGTACCCGCACGGCTTTGCCCGTGGTATAAAATTGAAGTTCATTTGTAAAATAATTAATATAGCAGAAAAAATGCTCTATTTTAGTTTTATTCAACTATAATTCCTTCAAAGTGATATAAAGATCTGATATGGACCCCACACTACTTAATTTTACGTGTAAATTTCTTAGTAGATGCCTTAAGTGCTAAAATAGTGCTTGGAGTGGGCAAGATAACAATTCAAACATTTGTATCCCTAGTTTGCTACGAAACAATGCAAGAAAATGTTTTACAATGATTAATCTCCTAAATATCGTCGATTTTAACATCATTCAGTGGATTTTTCGCAAAATATCGCCAACAGCGCCAAAATAAACCTAAATCAAAAAAAAAAAAAATCGCCAATTTGGCGTCAAATACTTGGCGATCAAAAGCTTGGCGATATATCGCCAAGTGGTTGCGCCAATTCATATCACTTTTGTTAACCAATTCATATCACCTTGCATTGAAAACACTGATTTACCCGATAAATGGGGTAAAACACCCCCTTGGAATATTCGAATGCAGCCCCAAGGGAGATGGACAAAAATAAGCCAAAAGAGAAAATAAGAACAATTTTGTTGGTAACAGGAACCAACAGAAATCTTACCAAAGTTTAAAAGAAGAAGAAAGTTTTCTTTCCTAGCTTAAAAAACAAAACAATACATCTTCCGAAATGAAACGCTTTAAAAAAACGATGCAATATCGCAATTGATACGATATTTCGTTAATCTGTGCTTTAGGTACCCTTTTCTCGCTAAATGAACGATAGGCGCGTCAAGCGTGGTAACCCTAGCTATTTTGCGTAGTTGACTTTTTGAAAACGCGCCAAGCAGGGTCCCAAAGCATCTTCACCGGGAAAAAGACAGGGTTGCCAGAGAATTGGAACAAAAAAATACTACGCCTCCTCTAAAAAAAATATTACAAAATACTACTGTTTCCAAACGTTGCCAAAATCAATGTTGCTGAAATGCGAAATCTATGAAAATGAAAAAAAAAAAAAAATCCGCCAAATCTTTTAATTAAGTCATTAGTATATTGGAAACAGGGTTGCCAGAAAAATACTACGCTCCTTATTTGGGCCGAAAAAATACTACCGTAGAATCAAAAATTCTACGTCTGGCCGTAGCCTACGAAGATTGACGCTGGCAACCCTGGAAAAAGAACGAAACAAAAATAAGTATAAACACGTAACCATAGTAACAACATGAAAAGTTGATTTCCGTTGATAAAATAATTCATTTTATCTCTCTTTTCAAACAAATTTTATCCTAGAGCTCAACCATTTTAGAATCGTTTGGCTTGCTTTACTGAAGGTAAGCCTTGAATTTCGGGATTCTAAAAACAATTATTACAGCTCTCCTGATGATCGTAGAAACTTCAAAAAAACTTCATTTTATGCAGAAAATTTCAACATTTCGAATGACATAAGACTTGAAAATGTGCATGAAATATTTCTTCCCTATTTTATCGAATTTCCGCTAAGAATTCGAATAGAAAAAGAACGAAATGGAATTTTCGAAAAATCGCTTCGAGGTGCAAAACTACATGCTACAAACTAATTTTGTGCCAAGTGGCATGAAAATCGACCGAACGGTTTTGGCGCTACGCGCGTAACAGACAGAAGGAAGGAAGGAAAGAAGGACAGACAGATCCACCTTCAGCTTTATTATTAGTAGAGAAGAAGAGATAGAGTCAAAATTGTCTATCTCGAATTTCACGGGACAGAAGAAAAATTCGAGATACGGAGGTTGTGATAAAATTTACAAAAATAAGCAATTGGAACAAAGTCAAATACTTAATAGATTGTTTTGCATTGATATTGTTGAATATTTTACTGTACGACATGTTGTGAGTCCACGTTTTACTAATTGTGATGACTATATGGGTAGCAAGTTAATGCATATCTTTAAGTACGAACATAGTCTTTGAATGATTGTGCAAAAGATGATTTTTGTCTCCAAGTTATACCATTGATAAAGGTGGCTGGAGATGAAATTCAAAAATGAGAGTCGTCAAAATTCGAGATAGAGAGGTTTTCGGGAAAAATCATTCGAGATAAACATGAGAAAAAACATTAAATGTATGCTGTAAAAGCAGGGAAATTGAAAAATTTCGACATACAGAGGTTTTCGAGATGAGCAGGTTCGACCGTATGTGTATCGACCGCTTGATCGCGGTCGTTTTAAAAACCGCTTTCTTATATTCCCAGGCCATAACACGTGTCTGCTCAGAGCACGGACGACGCGTGACCGGACGCGTCCGGGAATAGCACTCATTACGGATTTGCGAGGCCACGTGACGTCACGCTCGGCTGTCTGCCACGGCAAACTAATAATGAGATTGAAATGAAATGCGCGCCTCCATTTTCGGAGATCGTTTGTACACCCTGTTATTGTCGAAGGTTGTGATTAGAGTTACCTGATATGAATAGGTCCGACTCGACTCGGACTCGAAGAATGACGGGAGAAGATTTTTTTAACCCATTAATGCCTGACATTTTTATACTGGTTGCAAATAGTGTTTAATGGACAGGAAAAATAATTTTAAAAATATCACGCAAAAAATGATTTTTTTTATTAAAAAAAGGAAAATCGTCTTTAAAACGGGATGCTAGGCACTAAAGGGTATACATACATTTTTTGCTAATTTTTTTTTTCTACTTTGGATATAATATTTAAAGACATTCTATAAGAAGAAATAAAAGCAGCAGTGAACATAAACTGGGAAACTGGGAATCATTTTTAAAACTTAGCTTTTTGTTCTTGAGATTGTGAACGATGTAATCCGTGATGAACATCACAATAAAACGGCTACGGAACACACTTTACAATGGTTATGTGCTGCAATCTGTTAGTAATGAATTGAACAATACCAAACTAATAATTAAACGCTATTATTTGGTTGAAATGTTCATTTTTGATAAATTCAGACACACTTTTTGGACTGTTCCCTAAAAAGGGAGGCTAGGCATTAACGGGCTAATGAAACATTTGTGTGCGCGTGCACAGACACACATTTATAGACTGCGTGTCCCCGCTCAACTACCATGACCTCTATCTTCGAAACCGTTCGCCCTTACTTCCGAAGGCAAAATTGCTCAACATAAAGTGCGGAAAGGGTGTTGAAAGTTTAAAGCAAAAGCAAAAATTTCGTTAAAAAATACGAAATCTAACTTTTTATACGGGCAGCGGGTCCCCAAACTAGTTTTTAGGGAAAAAAATCGCCATTGAAAAATAATTTCCAACGCAAAAAAAATGGAACGATTTGTGATCAAAACTCGAAGAGACATTCGAGTTCAAAGTTTTAGGGACCCGTGCAGAAAAGGGGATCGGAACGTATCGCCCTTTCAGTAGAATGTCCATTTTTCATTCTACTGAAGCGGCTGTACTATATTCTCCCCCAATCTCTGTTTTTGACAGTGAGTGCAAAGTTTTGGAGGTCACAAAGCGCTAGGTTTCACATCTCTGTGAATATGAGTCGTACTAATGTCAATCTTTTTGTGTTCGAATCTCTTTTTAATACTATTGGTTTCTCTAAATGTAAGTTTAAGGATCTGGGATCCGTATAAAAGGTAATATATATGTTTTTTTTGGGGGGGGGGGGGAGTTCAAACTTTGAATTTCTTAACTTTGCACTTCATTTTTGGCATGGAAAGTGTGCATCTAGCACGAACGATTGCGAAAAAAAAAGGTCGTGATAGTTAAAATGGAACACCTTGTATACAGCATGTCCCAGTCAACCTGCAACACCTCTATTTTCTCAACCCTGCCTCTCATACAGGGGCGGATCCAGAAAATTTTGTAGGGGAGGGGTCAAGTTTCACTTGCAGTAATTACATCTTATAAAGTCATCAGTTGAGTGAAGGAAAAACGAAGCATGTAAAATTTAAAACCTTCTTCAAAATATCATACATTATAATGAAGGGCCAGGGGGAAAAAAGATGAAGGTCACTTTTTTGTCAATTTTGAGATATTAGCGCTATCTAGGGCCTATGAAGGAGTAATATCATCTGGTAGAACAACAAGGGGAAAAAGATGAGAATCGATCCGAAATGTGCATGAAAACTCTAATTAACTAAAAAAGGAGTTACGAGAAATCAAACATGGTTCTTCGTTTTTCTCGAAATCGCTTTTTGGTCACTTTCGTCTCCCCCCGTCCCCCGACCCTTCAAATAGCACAGCAGTATTTTGTTATAATATTCTACTAAATTAACTACATATTAATTTTTTACAAATTTACTATCAGGAAAACTATAAATATGCAATTTCTAAATTGTTTACCAGGGGTCCGGCCAGAGGAAATTCGGGTCCGTTAACGGACCCTTCACGAAAATACGATCAAGCAAGACGGACCTTTCACAAAAATAGTATCGAGCAAAACGGACCCTTCACAAAAATACGATCAAGCAAAACGGACCCTTCACAAAATGCTGATCAAACAAACGCACATTTCACACATTATTCATTCAAAAAGCAAATCTGAAATCAAAATAATGCATAGCATATTTCTGTGTAAAAGCCCATAACTTTTGGGCCTTTTCTGAAGTTAAAGACGGGAATCGCTTATCCGGCAACTTTGCGGGAAAAAAAAAGAAAAAAAGTCGGCACTTCCTGCTTGGCCCTGCGATGCTCGGGCAAGCAAAAAATCTTTAGTGTAAAATGTAGCACTTTTTGTTGGTTTCTTTTAAAGAAATTAACAACTTAAAAAAGGTAGTTGTTTTGCTTTAATGGTTCTGCTTGTTTGTTTTATCCTACACAAATCAAAGCGGCTTGCTGCGATGTTGCTGTTATAGATTTCTCTGGAAGTGCAGAGTAAGGATTTTTCTCCCTGCTATGGACTTAAAAATAAAGGAAATAATAATAATAGCAATCATCAGCGGAATGAACTTAGAACTGCAAACAGATAGCAAGGGTTGGAGAAAAAATGGGATTGCTTCTGGGTACAGCGATCAGCTATTTAAAATTAAAATTATCTCCATCTGACGTCTTTGGTGCGATGTTTTGACATTATTTTGGCAGAAAATTATTTTTTTTATTTCATTTATTTATTTATTTATTTTTTAATGCTTAAAAGGGTGAGGAATTAATGTATTTTTGCGTCTGTTAATATTAGATGTCTAGTATTGTTTGTTTTGCTATGTTTCCTTACCGTATTTTTTCCTCCGAATTTTTGGCGAATATGTCGGTGATAATTAATGACATTCATCATATAAACCTGATGAAATGCAGCTCTAAAATTTTTGACTTTAATAAATTATTAAAAATCGTTTTTATATTTCTGATGCTTTCATTTTGAAAAAAGCGATCTCTGCATCCGATATGAAAATCGAATTTTACT
>JAXGGA010005564.1:0-77182 GCA_038373865.1 Uloborus plumipes
AGGGGGTTTGCGAAAAGAGGTAAAAAGCTTAAAATAATTTCCTTCCAGAATTTTACAAAACGGTTAAACAACATATATTTTCCATCGGTATACATTATTATATATAGAATTAAAATGACGAATTTAGAAATTTAAACAAATCTAGGCTTAAAAAATATTCTACTTTCAAAGAAAATATTCTACTTCAGAAATATTATGCTAGTGAGATATTTGTGCTTGGTGATTCAAAGCCAGTTTAATCAGTCGGCTAAATATTTTTTGTAAGATGAAGGCGCAAAACCCCTCTTTTTGGAGACGATTTCTCTTTTTTGTAACTAGGTAGGTGGCAACACTGAATCCTCGTTTGACAAGGTGAGAAGAGGGGAAGATAATTACAAAAATATTTGACAATAGCCCACAGAACAGGATAAAGGCTACTAATATTTCCTTGCAGCCAAAATCCTGCAACATTGTTAATATTGTGGAAACCAGATCTCCAAATTCATTGGTTGAAAGTTCAACCAATTCTTTCTGATACTGAGCATCTGGTGTCTCAATGTTTTCAAAAGGGTTGATGACCCATTGAGGAACGTTCTGAGAAAAAATATCCTCAAAGTGCTTAGAGAAGTCTTTGTGCAAAGACTGAAGATGTCGATAATAAATGTGAGCATCATCAAAGGAGATTTCACTAAAAATAAACCATGAAAGTAAAAGAATGAAATGAGAAAAAGCCAAAGCGAAAATACTGAGGACAAACCAAACAGTCAAACTGGGCGAGCACTTTAAGCATTGTAATACGGTTACTAGGTAAAATTTAGGAAAATAATCAAACCAAGGAAAAAAATCAACTTGCACGAGTACCCGCTCCCATCGAGATATTTTGAATAACTTTGGGGGAGACTTACTTTCCCATACGGTACTAAGATAACTTAAGAGAAAATGGTGAAAGAAAATTACAAAAAAAAAAGAAAAAAAAAAAACTAAATCGATGACGTTTAATTCTCTGCCTAAACCCTACTAGTGGGAAACAACCGAATGCAATTGGGATTTTTTTTCGCAGTATTTTGAATCCCCCATTAAATTTTGGCAATAAACATTAATATCTGGTATTCTAATCTAAGAATTATTCAGTCTGAAAAGCAGTTTCGTTTAGCAACAATCAAAGTAGTCGACTAAAATTTTAGAACTAAATTGGACCATTTTCACTTGCAGATGAAGTACGGTATTTTTTACTAGCATGATAATTACTAAGTAAGATATAGATGCATTTCTAAAAAAATATATAAAGCTATTTGAAATAACATTGTAATAGTAGAAAGAATCAATCACCAATTCGGCTAAAAAAATAACCAAGTGATGGTGTGACTAATGCTTTTGAATTTCATCTGGCTGTGTGTGATCGAAATTAGTCAAATTGGCTAATGTTAGCCAAAATGTGAAGCCCTGATTGCAACTGCGATTAATTGTAGATTTCTTCATAAGGTAGCATTCTCTTTCAAGGTTGTTGAATGCAAAAGATCACTAAAAAGCCAAATCGCTACAAAAGAGAGAAAGAGAGAGAGAAAAGGAAAAAAAAAAGATAAGCAAAAAAGCTAAACTATTTTAAAAGCAAAACAGGCACCTTAGAAAACGTAAGGAAATAAGCTTAGAGATTCCAGAGCGCATAAGTTGATTTATGGTTGGCACAAATAATTCAAGTTGGATTCGTGATTTAATACAACATTTAATTTTGATTTTTAAATTAAAATTAAATTCTAATACATTTATCGTCCTGACCCAAATTTCCCACCGCCCTATCGCCCAAAATATACCCACCGCCCCCCTACTGCCCAAAACATGTTCACCGCCCCTCAGCATCTTCCCACCGCCCACAGGGGGGCGGTACCGCCCCCGTTGAGAACCACTGATTTAAATCAATTGATTAAAATCTGATTTAAATCGCGATTTAAATCAATTGATTTTTTTTAAAAAAAAATATCATTGATTTAAATCACTTTTTATTTTAATCCTCCTAAAATTCTTTTGGACAATCCCAATTTCTTTATTTTTGCTATTTTCTTTTGGAGCTTTGATTTTCATCTAATAAATTGAAAAGTAATCCTACTCATCCCCCCTCCACAGATGGTGAAAAGTTGCAGTCCCCTAAAATTTTGAAAAATGATCCTAAAATTCCCTTACATTTTTTAAAAAGTCAACTGCGAGCTCTGTACATATCTTACGAAAAAAAAAAAAACATCCTCAGCTGGTTATTTCCCATCTCTACACTTAACCAGTTGTTGAATTTTTTAATTTTATTCTTTTTTTTTTTAATTTTCATTACAGTTAAAAAAGTCATATTTAATTTTAAAATTTTTGCATATAAATTTCTCATTGTACTTTTCATTGTAAATTTCTCATTTTATTAAAATTTCATGTAATTCTGCTTTATGTCTTTATTTTCTTTAATGTTTCTGTATAGTGTTTCATAATTTTGTTGATAATAAAAGTGATTAGAATCATGTGTATTTACATTGAATCCTATTTTACATCAAAGTTTTTTGGTGAAGTTTTACTTCAAAGGTGTTTTTGTTTTTTTAAAACTTGTAGGTAGGTCGTTCATAAATGAAAATTATTTAACAACTGAAGTTTCTAATTTTTTTTTTAAATAAAAAAAATCGGATTTAAATTTAAGAAATCCGATTTTTTTTTATTTAAAAGAAATCATTGATTTTTTACACCCTTTAAAAAAAAAAAACTTTTATTTTTGGTTTAAACCGGGTTTTTTTAGTTTTAATATAATTTTCGAATTTTTTTTTTTTTTTCAGAAAGTAATAAAAGTTTGGTGTAATTAATAATCAATCAATCTTCAACAGTCATAAAACCACATTTCTTAGCTATTTAAGGAGAAAAGAGCAAAACATTGTAATTTAATTACATCATTAAAATAGTTTTTCATAGGAAAATATTGATTGAAATAAACTCAATTAATATATTGGTATGAATGCATAGACTTCTCAGGAAATACTTCAAGAAGTAGATATGATGCAGGATGAGACAAAAAGTAGTGATGATCCAAGAAAAACATAATTTATTATATCAAAACAAATAATAATAATTATTAAATAAGGGCGGGTGGAGCATATTTTCAAGCATAATCGAAACAAATTCAAAAGGAAAAGTTTCACCTTATGATCTTGTAAACAAGTAAGCAGAAATAGCATTGTAATTCAAAATATAAAATGTACAGACTCCTTAGAAAAAGTAAATTAGTAGCAAATTCTGTTTCATGAAAAACAAATTTTGCAGAAAATGTAACATCTGCAAGAAATAGGGCATGCTAAATCTCCCATAGTTCCTAGCGCGCCTTAACGGAATTGGTGTAAGTTACTTCCGGCTATTCTGCCGCATTTGTATTATCATAGAAACTCCCGTGAGAAGTACCGATGCGTCTTCTATGCTCTTTTGACAACTTAAGTTTTTTTCTTTTTTTTTGTTCAAAGAGCTGTTTGTGATGATTTCTTTCAAAATATCAATGTTTTAATCACAGACGTATTGTGGACAGTATTATTTTTAACACCGTTTCTGCTGCGATTCCAACTGAAATAGTTGAATGTGTGACCGAGTACAATAATCTTAGAGCATAAATAACAATCTTATACTAATACCAAATAACTAATAGCGTAGGGATTTCTGGCCTGAAATGTGCATTCTTTTACATATTAGAAAACTTGTTCAAAATAAAAAAAAACGTTATTCATTTTCTTATTTTTTTTTTTTTCGGTCGAAGGCGAAATGAGTTGAAAATTCGTTCCAGAAAATATTAAAGTCGATGCTTCGCATTTTATGTTTTCATTTCAGTGCTTACAAGATCGATTCCGTTTTGCAGTTTTCTAAAAAAATAAATAGAAACTATTGGGGGGGGGGGGGGCAAATAGTATTGTTTACTGCAATATGCAGCTGAAATAAATAGTAAATACCACTTCTACTGAACCTTACTGTCAGTGGTGTGCAGTGCACACCACTGTCATATGGTAAAACATAAAAAAACATAAGAACATATGGTAAAACGTAAAAAGGTAAAACATATGTAGTGCACACTGTGCACTACATATGTTTTACCTTTTTATTTTTAATTTTATATGTTTTAAATCATAGTATTTTTTTTTAATTTTGATTCATTTGCTTTTTTTTTAATATGAAAGGTGTCTTACCTAGTTGCTCTTATTAATAAGTAGGGATGGACCGGATAGTGATTTTGCCGGATATCCGGTGGCTCATCACACGCCGGATACCGGATATCCGGCATTACAATTACATTGCATGTTCGCTTATTTTTATGTAATGCAGCTTCAAAACAATAAATCAAAGTTGTTTCTCGCATAATTTCTTTAAGAACATGTTAAATACATTTAAATTAATTTTTAAAGCCTCTATTTTATTTGTACAGGAGTAGCGCTACATATGAAATGAAACACTAGCATATTGTGATTTCTTTCTAAATTATGTATTTTTATTAAAATAGACGAAACTTTAAAAGATTGAATTAAATATTTCTGTATATACTCAAAGTTTAAACTTTTAATTATTCTTAGTTTAAATTTTAAAGCTTTTCTGTTTCAATATCAATTCAATAGGTTTCTACGTAAATGATACAGTTATTAAATATTTCACCAATATTAAAAAAGGAAAAAAAACTAAGCTCAGATAAACGTTTTTTTTTTTTCAAATTGATACACATTTTATTAGAATTTTATGAATTTAAACTTCATTACAAAGTAACACATTTTCTTATTTCTAATTTTGAAATAATATAAAGCAAAATTTTGATTTGAAATTCTTTTTTTTTAAGAATAATACGCATGTAATTTTTCTAACATACAAGTTAAAGAAGAAAATATTAAAACAGGACCAGTGTGTTAAATAATAATAATAATAATAATAAAGTTATACTCAAATAATCAGTTAAAAATTTTATATAACTCCAAAAAACAAAGGAACATGTTTTCTGAAGATTCAAATCAGCAGTTTAAATATACTTTTAAGAGGTATGCTAAAGTTGTTCACTTTTTAAAAAACAAATGCGTAAACTTTACTTAAATAATCAACTTGAAATTTTACTTTAGTTCCAAAAAATTAAGATACACATTCTTAAAAGTGGCAAATTATCATTTTAAATACATTAAGGGTCATGCTAAACATATTCACTTTTTTAAAAACAAATTAATAAACTAATTCTTAAACGATCACCTCGAAATTCAACTTCATTTTGAAAAAATAAAGATACATTCCGAGATGCAAATGTTATATTTATGGGTTATTCCAGCCAAAATGGTACAAATCATGTCTGAAATTGTCGAGTTAAGTTTATCAAATGAAGTTATTTTCGCCAACTAATCATTGTTTTAAAAATTATTCTCTGTTTATTTGTGCATAATAAAGTGTAAATGGCTTGTATATATGAGTCATTCATTAAGGGTTTTTAATAGTTCGACCACTTTGTGTAACAGAGGAGACAAATGAGGTTTGAAAAATATAATTCTAATCGTAAAGAAAAGTTAATTACAGAACAAGTATAAAATGAACTAAGCATCCTAAAACTAATTCTGTCTGCAATTTCAAGAAAAAATATTTTTTGCACTATTAATGCGACTGTTACAGAGTGGACATCCCACAGTGCAAATTAACTATCATCAGCAAAGAATTTTAGGCTTATCTTAGTTAGTGATTATATAATTCAATGTAACAAAGTAATCAAAGCAGATACATTACTTGTACTTATTAAAAAAAATATCACATTGAATGCGATCGCTTATTTTATTTCTGAAAGGCTTGTAACAGAGTGGACAGTTTGAAACATAAAAAAAAAAAATCTAGGAACAAAGATAAATAGGTGTTTTTCCAAGATTTTTTTGTTTACATACATAAAAATCAGCAGAAAGGGTGTCAGAAGCATTTTTTGTGCTGTGCATTGCAAATGATTTTGTTGTTGCATTTCAGCTTAATCTTAAATTGCATTTTAAGTCCTAGCAATTTGAAGCTGGGGCAGATCATTTTTCCTTCCTTTGCCATTTTTTTTTTTTTGGGGGGGGGGGTCCTTTATAAATGGCTTATGCCTAAATAAGTAATACTTGGTTACACACAATTAGATGGAGAACAAATAAAAAATATATAATTAATTGGTGGTAAACATTAAAATTAATTCCCAAAATTCTGAAGTATCGGGACTGATTTGTACTATTTTCGCTGAAATGACCGATATATTATCATTATTATTTAAAATTATTCTAAACATGTTATAAATTAATAAACTTATATCTAAATAATTAACTTAAAGTTTTACTTAAATTCTAAAAGACAAAATACACTTTCTAATCATGCAAATTAACATCTTAAATACAAGTCTCAATAGCTCATAGTCCCAAGGAACCGGCTAAAGACTTAGAGTTATTGATAGTTCGAGTTACAAGCAGTTCCTACCGTCTTTTCAAGAATTTGGGACCAAATGAAAACTTTGAAATGAAAGTATATTTGAGTTTATAAAGCTTTAAGTTATCGAAACTCGATTGAATGTTATTGAGGGTCATGCTCAACATGTTCTCGAGTAGTTACGGAGCGGCGTGACAGACGTGAAAAGATTCTAATAGCAGAGAAATATCTTGTCTGAAAGGAAGGTATTACAGAAAGAAAGAGCGAAACAAAGTGCAAAATTCAAAATTTCTTTACACACATTTAAACTCTTTCAAAAAAAAAAAAAGCATGGTTTTAAGTTGCGACGATTCATGGGGACAGATGTTTTCATTATCTAAAAGAAAACTTTCGTCAATGTTAGATAGGTTATTTAGTGTATGTTATTTTAGCAATAATAGTGGCAAAGTAAAAAATATCTAATTACAACATCATTGGGTGTTAATAGATCGCAATTTTTGTTAGAAGCACAAAAACTAATGATAAAAGTATTCAATAAATAAAATAATTTGAGAATTTATATTAAAAGCTACTGCGATTAATTTTTATGAACTAACGATATGATCGTAAGTTTTTTTCAAACTTTTGTCGCACATTAATCCTTGAAGGTTTGTAGCCTTTTCTTTCTAAATATTTTAACTAAAATATTTTTGAAAAGCTGAAGACAATCATATTTTATCTGGCAATTGTGAAAAATCAAATATGCAGAATGCTTCCATGTCCAGTACACAGTCGGAGGAATAACAATTTTTGTTTTATAAACAAAAAATTGGTAAAAAGGAAAGATGAAAAGTAATTACATCATCTAAAAGGTTTATCAAACAATGACATTTTTAACTAAGATTTTTATAAAAAAGAAAATATTTAATTAGGTCCTCACATCATACCGGATAACCCTCACATCAATTCCGGATATTCTCCACATCAATAACGGATACTTAGCCGGATATCCTGCAAAAATCTTCCGGATATCCGTATCCGGGGCGGTCAGCCGGATCGGATATCCGGAAGTACCGGGTATTTAAAATACCAGCCGGATAGGCCGGATAGGCCGGATACCGGATAGTTACCGGATATCCGGTCCATCCCTATTAATAAGATGTATTAATATTTGGATATTTATATTATTTAATTTCAAATTAAAAATGTTACCAAAGTGTTTATTAGTTATACTAATATTTGAAAATTTTATATTTGAATTAAATACATATTAAGTCTGTTTTATTTTCAACTCAAACCCCAATTCCCTTTAAAACTAATGTATGTTTAGCTGCTGTAATTACTTTTTGTCTGTCTTTAGTTGTTAATATCCTTAGTTTCAAGTTTATGAACAAATTATTTTTCTTGCGAAGGGGGCGATAACAATCTTTTAAATAAAAAATGAAAAAGTTTGGATGTTTAATAATCATGTTACAGGAATTTGGGGTGTCAACACTCTCCCCCCCCCCCCAAACCCTTGGTTTAACATTCTTGCGGCATTTTTTACATGTAATTCCTGTGAGATCCCCCCCCCCCCTCCCTTCTGAAAGTAAATTTTGTCTGCTCTCATGATATAAATATGTACTGTTAGCGTATTACTGAGATACATTTCACATCCGTATAAGAATTTATGATCTTTGAATAGAACTTGGGTTTTAACTACAATAGGTGAAATACATCTTTGTAATTCGGTTGCATTGTTATTATATTTAGCTATCGTTATTAATCCATTTTTAACTAGTTTTGATTTTTTTTTTGTAATATCTTGTTTAAAAATTTTCCTAATTGCTCTAATTAGTTTGTATCAATGATTGAATACCATAATTTCAGTTTTCGTATTAGCCAGGGGATAAGCGAAGTAGAAATACTGTTGAAAAATTGTTTCTTTTATTTAAGAATGTGCTTTGGTGAAATCGGTCGGTTTGCCAACTACTTTTCAGCTAGCTACTGCTTTAAATTTATTTTTATGAAGAATAAAACATAAAAATATTAAATAAATCACAGTCTAAATAAGATAATAAATAGGAGTTTATTATCAATCTATTTTCTATTATCAAATTTCAGACATTTCATTGGAAAATAGGGTAATAATTTAGATGAAGAAAAAATTAATAACCATTAAAAGCATGTACCGTACGATGTGTGCATGCTTTATTTATTTATTTCTTTTAAGAGAAGAATGGTAACCTTTTGCATAATTACACGTCACATTTTGACCATCAACTAGAGAAACGTACATTTAGCAGGAAAATAGACTGCACCATACGCATGCATTTCAGTACAAAATATTTGAGTATTATTTTGAACCTCAAAATAAATAAATCATGTGGTATTAATCATCCCACACTTTCTTTGATTTTATTTATCTTGCAATGCAAATCACAAAACGATTCCAAATTATTCACTTTCCTTGCCGTTTAAAAAAAAGAAATGCTTGGCTGGGCTAAAAATAACTTTTTTGTTCACGCTAATTTGTTCCACTTTATTCTGAAGTCTAACTGCCACTGTTCTGATCTTATATGTGCAAGGCATAACGGTTTTTCTTTTGGAATGTTCGAGAACATTCCTTTTCAACTGCCATGATTTTTCTGGCGTGGAAAATTTCTGGAGATTTTTTAGTTGAGCTTGGGTATTTGATATGTGTGAACGCATCAAGTGTTCTTAACACTTGATGCAAAATGTCTCCCATAATGTGCGAATATTGGTAATAAACAGGATATTACTTTTTCGTTTATGTTTTGTTCTCGTGCTTCATTTCTAATGGAATAAGTCGCAATGGATTACTATGTTGATGTCAGCACCGAGGAATCGTGTGAGTACAAATTTTGCGATATTTCTACACACACACCATCACCACCAACACCACAAATCAATAAATAAATAAATTTTTTTTTTTAAGTTAATAATTAAATTACTAAATAGTTGTTCGCTATAATAAGAAAATAATTAACTTGAAAGTAAGAATATTTTATGGAAGCTGAGAATGATTGAAGTCTCAAAACTTTTTTTTAATTGATAGCTTTAATCATCATTTAAAATACTATTAATACTTCCAAGCAATAAATACCGTTTTAGACAGCTGTTTTAATTTTTAAAAGTTTTATTCATATTTTAATGTTGAAACAGTAAAATTTTTATCTGAAAGATATTCCCTTTAGATGAATTTAGCTTTGTGAAAAACAAATATCTTCCTCATCGCGTAAGTTCTAGCACGTTAATCGAATAACCGGAAGTAAAGAATACCAATTGCACATGTTGCGCCACCAAGCGACAAAGTTTGTCCCAAGCATGCCCTATTAGGGCATGCTAAAACTCCCATAGTTCCTAGCGCGCCTTAGCGGAATTGGTGTAAGTTACTTCCGGCTATTCTGCCGCATTCGTATTATTATAGAAACTCCCGTGAGAAGTAACGATGCGTCTTCTATGCTCTTTTGACACTAAGTTTTTTTTTGTTCAAAGAGCTGTGAGTGATGATTTCTTTCAAAATATCAATGTTTTAATCACAGACGTATTGTGGACAGCATTATTTTCAACACCCTTTCTGCTGCTATTACAACTGAAATAGTTGAATGTGCGACAGAGTACAATAATCTTAGAGCATAAATAACAACTTTATACTTATGCCAAATATCTAATGGCATGGGATTTCTACCCTGAAATGTGCATTTTTTTACACATTAGAAAACTTGTTCAAAATAAAATAACGTTATTCATTTTCTTATTTTTTTGTTTTTTCGGTTGAAGGCGAAATGATTTGAAAATTCATTCTAGAAACTATTAAAGTCGATGCTTTGCATTTTATGTTTTCATTTCAGTGCTTACAAGATCGATTCCGTTTTTCAGTTTGCTAAATAAAAAAATAAAAACTATTGGGGGGGAGGGGGAACAAATATTATTGTTTACTCTAAAATGCAGCAGAAATAAATAGTAAATACCACTTCTACTGAATCTTACTGCCAGTGGTGTGCACTACATATGTATCACCTTTTTTTTTTTTTTTTAATTTTACATGTTTTAAATCATAGTATTTTTTTTAATTTTGATTCATTCGCTTTTTTTTTTTAAATACACTGCTCGACATTGAAAATGCAACACCAAGAAGGAGTGGTCAGAAATTGATGAAATTTGGTAAGAAGACAGAGACAGCATGGAATAATAAGTGATATTTATTTCAAAATAAATAAGCAAAATTTAGAGCGAGGACGGCGTCGGCTCAGTAAGAAGTAGGACCACCGCGGACAGCGATGCACGAAAAAACACGTCTAGGCATGGGGTCAATAAGCCTGCCCTGCGGATGGTGTCCTGAGGGATATCCCAGCAAGCAAAATTTCTTGCATCAACCTTGACAGATCTTGACATTGAACTGACAGCGTCAATATTGCACAATTTTGTACTGCATATAGATTGCATACAGATTTAAAAATCAATAATGCTATAACAACACGTGTGTAATATTACATACATCTTAACATATCAACACTGAAACGTGCTGTAAAATCAACATTGCACACATGTTGTCAGCATCAGGATTTTATAGAATTTGTTGAACTGGAGCACTGATTTCACGCTGCCGCCAGCAGCAATTTATTGATGCTTCAAAGGCAGAGCCCACCCTGACATTCGACTGACATAATAAGGCTGCATTCACCTTGACAGTCAACATTGAGGCAAGGAGAGTAACATAACATTCGCGCACAATAGGAGAGAAGCGCATGCGCGGATTTTACACCCGGCATTCCGATTTTTTTTTTTTTCCTTCAATGCGAAGCGAGCGCTGCACGTGGGGACGTGGATACGATTTAGGCTTCGTTAAAATTCGGTTGCTTCATTGTTGTGTGCAATATTATTGCTTTTTATTTGTGATCCTATTACTGCATTTATTCAATGACGCGGCAATACAATCCATATCGCGATCGATTAGCGATCAATTGCAGAAATGGGTGACAATAAAGATTTTTGTTTCTAAACGTGGCTGACAACAAGGGATTACAAGCAAAGATTTTATCATAATTACTCTTCAAGCTCACGAGTAAGCAAAATTTTATTCATTAACTATTGATGTTATTCTTTAAGATAAATTGATTTTTTGTCTAAACAGTATTTTTAAAGCTGACATCAATCTATAGAATGTAACTTGAATTTTATGTTGATTATCTCGGTGCAATTAATGCTCCTCAATTAATTCTAATTAGGCATTTTATGTCTTTGTAGTAAATAAAAGAATCATAAATTTAAGAATAAATCAATATATAAGAAGTCTATGAATTTTAAGATGTTTAGTTAATCCAAAATCAATGAAGTAATTCTCATTATACTCAATTAAATTGTAAATTGTACAAAAAAATTACTTTATGTGACTCTCCATGTCAGCTTTAGAAACGTCCTTAAGCTAAAAAAAATAATAATTCATCTTGAAGAATAAAAGGAATAGTTAAAGAATGGAATTTACTTCCTGAATTTGAAGTGAAAATAACAAAGAAATAATAAGAATAAATAAAAAAGAAACACCCTGCAAACGTACTGATTTTGCACTGCATAACAATACGTGTGCAGGGTGACAAAAGCTGCATACAGACTAATTTCACACTGTCATATCAGTCGTGTATCCTGCCATTTCAATGTTAAGATAATGTGTATGCAGGATTACAATAGCAACCACTTCTTGCATGCAGATTGATTTCACATTGCTATGGCAGCAATTTGATGCTCCAAAGGCAGAGCCCACCCTGCCATTCGACTGACATAAGGCTGCATACACCTTGACAGTCAACATTGGGGCAAGGCGCTGACAGCTCTTAGAGAGTAACATAACATTATTCAGGCAGTATTTAGGCAAGATTAGATTGGCTGACGCGTTAACCTGTATGCAATCCTGAGGCAAGATATTTTGCTTGCTGGGATGGCACTCCATTCCCTTTCAACCAGTTGCCACAGTTCGTCCTCTGAACGAGGCAGTTCTGCAAACGGCGTCCAATCACGTCCCACACATGTTCGATTGGTGACAAGTCAGGAGAGTATGGTGGCCAGGAAAGCATCTGTACACCTCGTAGAGCACGTTGGCTGATTCGAACACTGTGAGGCCGGGCGTTATCCTGTTGAAAAATTGCATTTGGCAGACCCTGAAGGTAGGGGATTGCCACCGACCGCAGTACATTATCTACATATCGTTGGGCCGTCATAGTGCCCCGAATACGAACTAGAGGTGATACGGAATTGTATGCAATAGCGCCCCAAACCATTATGCCACGTTGTCACGCATTGGGGCGTTCCACAGTTACTGCCGGATTCGATCTTTCTCCACGTCGACGCCACACACGTATGCGATGACTATCGCTGGACAAACAGAAGCAGGATTCATCTGAGAACACTACGGTTTGCCATTCTGCCATCCACGTCGCTCTGGTCCGGCACTATTCCAAACGTTGGAGTCTGTGCTGTGAGGTCAATGGCAGTCTTCTTAGCGGGCGCCGTGATTGCAGGCCACGTGCAACCAGTCGACGGGAAATGGTTCTGGTCGACACAGGAACATCCAGGGTACCTTGCACGTGCTGCAGAATCGACGTACAAGTGACTTGCGGGTCCGCCACAGCTTGTCGGTGAATCCGTCGATCCAAGCGATCTGACGTCACTCTGGCTGCACCTGCACCCCTCAATGTGGCTACATTTCCTCTTTCCAACCATCTCCGACACAGCCGATGCATAGTGCTTGCATCCATGTGGGTATCAGCTGCAATTTGACGTATAGACCAACCTCCCCTTCTCAGTCCGATCATCATACCCCTTGTAAAGTCGTCTATATGCTGGAAGTGTCTTCGTTGAGGACGACGTGGCATTTCCTCCTATCACACATATCCTTCGAGACAAAAACCAAATTTCTCCGATAATTAGTCAGGCAGAAAAACCAACAAGAACATAGCCCACTTTTCAACTTCATTCTCTTATATCTTACTTCACGTGCGTCGGAGAGCTGCGCATTTCATATCATTTGCATAACTCAGTGACGTGCGTCTACGGTAAAATTTGCATGAATTTCTGACCACTCCTTGGTGTTGCATTTTCAATGTCGAGCAGTGTATAAAAGGTGTCTTACCTAGTTGCTTTTATTAATAAGATGTATTAATATTTGGATATTTATATTACTTAATTTCAAATTAAAAATGTTACCAAAGTGTTTATTAGTTATACTAATATTTGAAAATTTTATATTTGAAAATTTTATATTTGAAAATTTTATATTTGAATTAAATACACATTAAGTCTGTTTTCTTTTCAACTTAAACACCTATTACTTCTAACACTAATGTATTTTTAGCTGCTGTAATTACTTTTTGTCTGTCTTTAGTTGCTAATATCCCTAGTTTCAAATTTATGAACAAATTATTTTTCTTGGGGGGGGGGGGTTGACAAACAATCCTTTAAATAAAAAATGAAAAATTTTGGATGTTTAATAATTATGTTACCACGGCCCAATGCAGGCCGATTTTGCTACCGTTTATCGGTACCTTCACAAAAATAAAATAACAAAAACGGTACTTTCACAAAAATAAAGTAATAGAAACGGCACCTTCACAAAAATCATATAAAAAATCGGCATCTTAAATCATTCCAAATAAAAACCGGTACCTTCATAAAGATTGTTAAAAAAAATGGTAGGAAAAAGATGTATTTTGAAGAAATTCCATGGACTTCACATCGAATGCGTTTTCCTTTGCTCCACTACTATCGGCATTTCCGCGTTAGCGAAGTGAAATGAAGTTATTACTGAAGACTGTTTCGAACGGAACGAACTGAAATGAAGCGACGGCCGCGGCGTCCAGTCCATTGTTTACATCGCCGATCAAACCATGTGCGTTGCGCGTTTTGAATACTGTAAAGGCCTTTTTATTCGCGAGGCATTAATTTTCGCGATTTTCGCGAGCCCTTCGTAATCGCGAAAATTTAGGCCTCGCGAATTTTTTTTTCCCCGCCCCAAATAATAATAAAAAATCAGAAATGTTTCACTTACCCCAAAATTTTATGATTTATTGCACAGTTACAAGCTTCCTCTTGACAAAACTATTTCTTGAATAATATACAACTATATTTCTCGAATATAAGTAACAGAAGGCAGCTCATACTTGATTGGCTATTTCTTGAATAATATATACAACTATATTTCTCGAGTATAAAATAATAAAATTAATCGAACACAGCTCATTCACCTAAAATATTTATACCAGCTTCTTTGAAGCCATTCAAAATTATATCATGTTTGGCTTCAATACCGTTAAATACGCGCACAAGCCAAGAAGCGTGAATCGGTTTAAGTCGCGATATTCTCAAGTTCACAGATTCTTTTTGCTCTAGAAACTGAAGCTCATTAGAGTACCACTCAATAAACTCATTCTTTAGCAAACGCTTGATCATCCTCCTTCAGCAGGTTTGTTCAAGTTCAAACAGGTGGACGATCCGATTCTGAGAAAAGCGAAGGGAGTGAGATGGGGTTCTTTGAAGAGCGAGGCGAGGAGGTGGGGGGAGAAAATTTTCGGACAAAAGGAAAAATCTTAAAATGCTTTATGCAAAAGACATACTTTGAACTTTTTCAACTTTCGGTTCTGTACATGACATGCAAAATTCGCGAAATTTTCGGCCCGCGAAATCACAAATATATTCATTTTCGCGAAAATTACGGCCCGCGAAATTAAAGGCCTTTACAGTACGAGCTACATTATTAAAATTGAAATCATGTCAAAACGAGGTTGACCAGCGACTGGAGCTGGAGGTTATTATTAAGATCATTATGTCAAACGTTCAAGACTGCAAGTTGCAGGCTGTTATTACTTTTTTTTTTTTTTTTTTCCTTCTTTTGAGTATTAGTCTTTTTTTTGGTGGAAGTAATTTATAATTTTTTTTTGACAATGTAAGTTCTTTTTGTATTATTTAATAATATGATTATAAATGTAACAATGACATGAGTTTTTTGTCCAAAATGAAATAAGTTTAAATGTGCTATGAAAAAATAGCGAACAAGAAATATATTCACAAAAATAGGATGACGATTAAATATATTCACAAAAATAGGTAGTAAGGTAAAAATCCTGAATTGGGCTCTGGTTACAGGAATTCGGGGGGTCAACACTCCCCCCCCCAAACCCTTGGTTTAACATTCTTGGCGGCATTTTTTACATGTAAGGACTGTGATACCCCCCACCCCCTACTGAAAGTAAATTTTGTCTGCTCTCATGATATAAATATGTACTGTTAGCGTATTACTGAGATACATTTCCCATCCGTATAAGAATTTGCATGATCTATGAATAGAACTTGGGTTTTAACTACAATAGATGAAATACATCTTTGTAATTCGGTTGAATTGTTATTATATTTAGCTATCGTTATTAATACATTTTAACTAGTTTTGATTTTTTTGGTAATATCTTGTTTAAAATTTTTCCTAATTGCTCGATTGAATACCATAATTTTAGTTTTCGTATTTGCCAGGGGATAAGCGAAGTAGAAATACTGTGGAAAAATTCTTTCTTTTATTTGTGTTCTGGTTAAATATTTTTTATTTTAAATATATGTGTAAGCTTTCAACATTATTTAATTTGAATGTGCTTTGGTGAAATCGGCCGGTTTGCCTACTACTTTTCAGCTAGCTACTGTTTTATATAAATAATTTATTTTTATGAAGAATAAAATATAAAAATATTAAATAAATCAGTCTAATAAATAAGATAATAAATACGAGTTTATTATCAATCTATTTTCTATTATCAAATTTCAGACATTTCACTGGAAAATAGGGTAATAATTTTTAGATGAAAAAAAGAACCATTAAAAGCATGTACCACTCGATGTGTGCATGTTTTATTTATTTATTTCTTTTAAGAAAAGAATGATAACCTTTTGCACATTACACGTTACATTTTGACCATCAACTAGAGCACAGGCGTCGTTGGCGGGGGGGACGAGGGGGACATGTCCCCCCCCCCCCAATATTTTGAACTCGTCAGAAGTCCCCCTGAATATTTTAAAATAATAATTTTGAAAAAAAAAATCGGGACTTTCATTTCTAAATCTAAATAAAATTATAACTCCAATCTTTACTAAAATAACGAAACCTTCCGTATCTACTTGAAAGATCGTCTGAGTTATTGAGTCTTATGGTGCTTTTAGCATCGTTTGGATCATTTTTCTCCTACAAAATCCATCACTACGTAGTTAGATCAAACTCCTCCACTTAACAATAGAAACTTTCCCTTTCCACACCTCACTCCATCACTTCCCGCTGGGACAGGGACAGCAGAAGTAATAAATAAATCTTAGAGGGGGTTTCTTGTGTTTTCCTTGGTTAGGTCACTTGATCCTTGAAGGGCTAGGACAACACAAAATTCTTCGAAACTGATGCTTCCTTAAGATCTCTGATAAGGATCGCAGACAGAGGGGGAGGGTGGTTTTATGACCTGCTCTGCCTCGCCCTGCCTAGTTTTCTCACGCCAACTGTACAGCTGTGTTTTATTTCTTCGTTTTTTTTTTTTTTTGGTAAAAGATCCCCACTACTGACCAGAATGGACCAGATAGTTTCATTAACGTCATTCGCTCCTGGAACTGATTCCCGAATGTTCGTTTGCTCTATATATAGTTCAATCAACGACGTTTTCTTTTGAAATAAGTTTAATATGTTTTTATTATCATTTATTTTTTAGAATTTTACTGCATTCATGATATTACATAATAAGTCTAGAAATAGTATCAAAAGCTCAAACGTAGGAAGGTACAAATGAAAAGTTTTGGAAAGAAAAATTACTGTTCTAACTTCATTGTACAATATTTTTATTACAGATAAAAGAAATGTATGTAAATTCATTGCGAATTGAAAATGAAGATTTTGTTTCTGTTAGTGACGGTTCGCGGCTTGTTCTTTTTTTTTTTCGTTTATTTATTTGTTTTTTTTTTTTTAATCATCGTCGCAATTGTTGTTATTCTATAGGATTTAATTTTTTTCGCTCTTTCTTTATTTATCTGTTACTTTTCATGTGCTATTTTGACATACTTCATTTTAATTGTCATTAGTTCAAGCGATTAGCATTCAACACAACTCCATTGTTTATTACCTTCTCCTTTTTACTTAAAAATTACATGCCCAAAATTTTTTTTAAGTGATGAAATAATAAGACTTGTTTAGTTGAGTATTATTCAGACAACTAAATTTATTTTAAAAAGTTCGAACCGACAAACTATTTTATCGCTGCATTTCAATGAAAATTTGTAAAAAGGACTGAATTATCGTTAAAAAAAAGCAAGTTATTTATCTTCCTTACAAATTATATTAAATTGAAATTTTCAAACCTAATTTTCAGCTGAGAAATATAAATTTAAAAATGGAACTTTCAAAATTAAGTGAAAGTATCGTTCTCAGCATAGGCACAATTGAAGCAAAACAAATGCTTGTATGGAGAAGAGGGTAATAGGAGGAGAGCAATAATAAAAATCAATTAAAAATAAAAAATAATAATATTAGCAAGATTTCTCACATATCATTGAAGATCAAAATGCCAGATGAATTATAAAAAGGATTTTTTTTCGTGGTAAATTACACTGCATATTAAGAAGTCAGAACTTTTTAGACAGTCTTCCCCCTAAAAACTTCTATTTTATCGTTTCTAATTATTTGTTTTTATCAAAAGTAAAAATAATGACGCGATAAAGCAGGATGAAAAACATCAATACTTCCTCAAGCACTAAATTAAGCTTTTGCATTGTTACAAATGTATGAATTTTGAATAAAGTAACGTGAGCATAAAATGTGAGATGTGGGAGTATAACCCTATTTTTTTTATTCATTCATTTGCTGTTTCAGCTTGAATAAACATATCTCTCAATAAAAAAAGAGGCGTCTCCGTTTCCCTCTCTGTCTTTTGTCAACAACATTTAGGATCTTTGCATATTTCGTTCTAAAGGGGTTAAACTTTTGTTTCCGATGGAGAGTTCTCGAAAATTCCTGCCCTAACATCATTGAAAGTCAACTGAAATCACGCTTTTCGAATATTTGTCTGTCCTCTTTAAGTTATCAAAGATGAGTGTCATTCCGACGAAAATGGTACAAATCATGTCTGAAACTCTTTACTTAAGATTATCAATTTAAATAATTTCCACCAACTAATCATATTTATTTTTATTGAGTTTCCATTTATTTGTGTATAATGAAGTGTAAATAACTAGTACATGACTTATTTATGAAAGGATTTTAAATATTTTGATCACTTTGTTTAACAGAGTGGACAAATAAGCCTTTAAAAATATCTGTATAAGCACAATGAAAAGTTAGAATCACAGAACAAGCATAAAGTGGAATAAACAGCCTAAAACTGTAAGTCTGTCTGCAATTTCAAGAAAAATCTATTTTTTTTCATCATGAAATCGGCTCCAACAGAGTGGACATCCAACAGTTCGAATTAACTATCATAAGAAAAGAATGAGGCTCACCCTGGTTGTTGACTACATAATTCAATGTAGCAAGCTAATCACGGTATTATACTACCTATATTTTTAAAAAATATATCAGATTGAATGCAATTGTTTATTTTATTTCCAAAAGGCATATAACAGAGTGGACAATTCGAAACATAGAAAATCTAGGGACATGGATAAATAGTAGTGTTTTTTGGGGAATCACGGCATTATACTACCTATATTTTTAAAAAATATATCAGATTGAATGCAATTGTTTATTTTATTTCCAAAAGGCATATAACAGAGTGGACAATTCGAAATATAGAAAATCTAGGGACATGGATAAATAGTAGTGTTTTTTGAGGAATTTTTTTTTCATTTGCGTAATAATCTGCAGAAATGGTGTCAGAAGCATCTTTTGTGCAGTGCAGTGTCATTTATTTTGTTCTTGCATTTCAGTTTAATTTTAAATCACATTTAAAATTCTAGCAATTTTAAATCACATTTAAAATTCTAGAAATTTTAAATCATATTTAAAATTCTAGCAATTTGAAGCTGGGACACGCCATTTTCTCCTTCTTCTGACAAAGATAATTTTTTTTGTGCCATTTCTAAATGGATTATACCTAATCAATTGATACTTGATGGCACAAAATTAAATGGAGAACCAATAAAAAATACACTTAATGGGTGGTAGTTATTAAAATTGATTTTAAAAAATTCTAAAGTCTCGGACATGATTTGTACCATTTTCGTCGGAATAACCCATGACCATTCAATTTTGAAAAAGTTCCAGGATGGGCCCTAAATCTCCCTTCCCCTAACATCTACGCAGATATTTGAAGTTAAAACTCAACGTAAATAAAGCACAAATAAGGTAGAAAGTACAGCAAATAGCTATTTCAAGGCTACAGTGGAGCCCCTTCCTCAGTGCAAGAAGCTCAGCAAACAACATGAAAGCTGTAAGAGAACTGAGCGCAAAGCACGTGGGCCCCGGTATTTAACAAATGGGCCAGTGCGCTTGAACTCACGATAGGAGCGGGAAAACACCGACCAATCAGCGATCGGCGAAACAGCCAGGAGAGCGAAGAAAAGGGGCGACAGCAAAGGAAAGTAGGGGAAAGAAAAAAAGCGCGGGAGAAAACACTAGAAGATGAAATTATAAAACTGAGGAAATGGAAAGTTCTCTTTCATTCTTGGACGTTTTGATTACTAAAAGTAATAACGATTTTATGACTTCAGTGTATCGAAAGCCCTTTGCTGTTACACTACCTCCTCACAACTACTCTTCTCATCCTCGAAACCAAAAGTTGGCCTCATTCAAGGCTTTTGTGTTTCGTGCTTTGAATATCTGTTCTTCATCCAGTTCTTTAAATACTGAGCTTTCTTATTTAAAAACTGTGGCTTTTGATCGGGGTTACTCGCCCAAGATTATTGATTCTATATATAATAGGCTAATAAAGCCCTCTCATTCTAGCAAGGTTTCCGATTCTAAGGTTGGTTACACCATTGTTTTGCCTTTTTATCCAAAAATAAGTTATCAAGTTGCAAAGATTTTGAAAAAGTTTGGTTTCGATATTTCTTTCTCTCCTGTGAACAAAATCAAGTTTACAAACTTGAAGCATCCAATTGATTGCCAAAGCAACTGGGGCATTTATAGCATCTCTTGCAAATGCGGACTTAGCTATGTAGGCCAGACTAAGCGGCCTCTGAAGAACCGTCTGAAAGAGCATCAAAATTATGTTAAACATAAAGAACTAGCACGCTCTTCCATTGCTCAGCATTGTTGGACTTCTGGTCACTGCTTTGATTTTTCTTCGGCTAGAATTATTTGTAAATGTTCGTCAGTTTATGACCTCGATTTTTGGGAAGCTTACTATATTTGGAAAAATTCCCATTCTCTGGTGAATGATTTTTCCAGTGTTCCATTTTTTCCTGACATCTGGAAGCAATTTTTATAAATTCGTCTTCTAGTGTTTTCTCCCGCGCTTTTTTTCTTTCCCCTACTTTCCTTTGCTGTCTCCCCTTTTCTTCGCTCTCCTGGCTGTTTCGCCGATCGCTGATTGGTCGGTGTTTTCCCGCTCCTATCGTGAGTTCAAGCGCACTGGCCCATTTGCTATAAATACCGGGGCCCACGTGCTTTGCGCTCAGTTCTCTTACAGCTTTCATGTTGTTTGCTGAGCTTCTTGCACTGAGGAAGGGGCTCCACTGTAGCCTTGAAATAGCTATTTGCTGTACTTTCTACCTTATTTGTGCTTTATTTACGTTGATTTTTAACTTCAAATATTATTCAGCACAAAGCTTATTTGATCATTTTTCATTTATCTACGCAGATAGTCTAAAACTGCGTTTTTACAGTTAAATTTTCAAAAAAAGTTCCAGGGGAGAGCCCCCGGACCTCCCTTTCCCTAAAAAAATCAGATATGATCTTTCATTGTGTTTTTAAAATTTTAATTTCCAAAAATATCTAGAAAAGCGCCTCTGAACCTCTTCAACTACTACTATTGCCAAAAATTGTTTAGAATGCGTTTTTAAGACTACAATTTAAATAATTTTCCGAAAAGAGGGAACTCGAATCTCTAATCTGCGTATTATCAACAAAGATAGTCCAAAATTACGTTTTTAGGAATACAATTTCGAAAAAATCCCCGATCCCCTCTTTCCATAGCACAGTCAGAGTTAATATTTGAGTTTTTAACGTTTCGATATCGAAAAATGGACGGATGAGCGCACGCGAACCTCTTCTCCCATAACATTACCAAAGATCGTTTAAAATGCATTTTTAAGACCACCAATTCCAAAAAATTTCCGGGGGAGAAACCCCCGCACCCCCTTACTTCTGGGTAAATGATGCATTTAGGATTAGGAACACATTCTCAACTCTCTGATCTAGTTATGACTTCCCTCTTACAAAAGTAACTGAACACATTCATTTCCCTCTGTTTGAAATTAATAAGGGGTCGGCAATTCCCCCCCCCCCAACTTTTTTGTCCCCGCTACGGGTCAGAATATGACTCCTTGTGGTCCTTATTTGAAAATTGCAATGTTCATTGGTCTTTACAAAGGCTAAACATGTTTTAAAAAAACATGAATTTTTCCAAGCATTTCTATTTTTCCTTAAGTCCCTCGCAATGTTCAACAGGCAGCGACGCCCATGTTTTAAGCACAAGTGAAGCTCTGTAAGACTAATAGTTAAGGAGTTATAAATCGAAACAATGAAAAAATTCGGAAAATTTCGCAGTTTTTCGCGAGTTACGCGGCAAGCACAAGTTTTAGAAAACTGTAAACTTAGATTTACACTACCCTAGGGGACCCAAATAACATTCAAAAATCAAAACTACATTGCGATTTTGCAAATTTAGCCCTTTTTTTGCACGTTATGACTGAACTATGCGACTTATATGCAAGGGCATTTTTGATCCTAAAAATTTTAACAAAATATTTACGATTTACAAATTAGCTCCAAACTATGAAAAGTGATTTCTTTTATTGTCAGTTCTTAAAAATAAAAAATTAATAAAAGGGGAATGGTGCACTTTTTCTCTTCAGAAAAAAATAATTTTTATAGCAATAATATCCAGAAATTTTACAAAGCTACTATTCAAAATTTTCCTGCATTAATTTTGAAGAATCATTCTCTCACCTTTTCCACTGCTATAATGCATCTCTGTATATGACGTGGGTTGGAATGGTGAAATATTCAAGGAAGAACACCCCCCCCCCCCCCCACACCACATGATGAGCCCAGGGCCGCCAAATTCTCAACACCTCCCAGATATTTCAGCTAGCGACGGCCCTGTTCATATGTAAACGAAAGTGTCTGGATTATCTGTGCAAAAACAGCTGTATTATAAGGTATCAGTGAAGGAGTTTCAGGATCGTAGGTTAATCCAGAAACTGTATTATAAGATACCACCAGGATCGTTTTTGGATAAGGATGCAAGCGATTATCCAGAAATATTACTGTAAGATACGTATAGGAAAACTTTTGGATTATCCAGATGCTGCATTACAAGATATCGGTAGGAGAGTTTCAGGAACGAAAGTCGTCCAGAAACGGTACTGTAAGATGCCGATAGGATTATTTCCGGATTAAAATTTTCCACAAGACTTCCTCAGGGAAGTTATCGGACAAAAAGATGCTTCCAGATTCTACACTTGTCATAAAATTTATCCCAAAAGTGTCTGAAGAATGATGGGTAGCAACAGGAGTGTACTTTTCGACAATATAACGACAGGTGTCGGATTTTTACGAGATAGCCAGCGGATGTCAGACTGTCCTAAAGATGACGTCCGCAGGAGCTCTTAAAGATATCATTGTGTTGTTAGGGAGGTTAAATCCTTGTCAAGTGAACCAACGCTTTTGCCACCAGATCGAGTAACAGATTGTGACCCATTTGAAGTTGTGGGAAAACAGTGGCGTAGGAACTTGGTAAAAGTAGGGGGAGCTGAGCGCAGTGCCGAATATTGGTGCTTCGGTGGGGGGGAGCCAGACTCACTTTGCCACCCTTTGTGCACAAAAGTTCAATTTTTGAAATCATAAATGTTCAAACAAACTTGATGTGAATGAAAAGAATTTAAAAACATAACTAGTTTTAGTGCATACTTTTATATTAGTAATATAAACTTTGCTTTAGAAGTAATATTCGTGCGCAAATAGGGAGTCTCAAATTTCTCTCAGAAAATTTCCAAATTGTATCTTTAAAAAACGATTGTAGACAATTTCTGGTACATTTGGTAACGTCAAGGGTACAGCTGTTTTTCAAAACTGAAGCTCCAAAATGCAATTTTAATCTGTTCTCAATAATGTCTGAAAGATTTTCCGGCAATTTTGGAAAATTAAAGCCCGAGAAACGAGCGTTCAAATGTTCCGTAATGATTTTGGCTGGGAGAGGGCTTTG
Source organism: Uloborus plumipes (assembly GCA_038373865.1). Lineage (NCBI taxonomy): Eukaryota > Metazoa > Arthropoda > Arachnida > Araneae > Uloboridae > Uloborus > Uloborus plumipes. The sequence goes on from JAXGGA010005564.1 coordinate 23,739, forward strand.
GAAAAGTAAAATTTTGAATATTCTACTGCAAAAAATTGTAGTGATAGAATTTTTCCGGGGAGCTGAGCCGGCTTGAAATATTCTAGGGGGAGCCAGAGCTCCCCCGGTTCCTGCGCTTCTGTAGGAAAAGATCTCGCATGGCCACCCATTGTATACAATTGAATGCATTTCAATTTTAAATGCGTTCTGACCCTTGAAGTTAATTTGTTTATTTTAGTATAAGGTCGGCAATCCGTTTTTTTTTTAAATTTTAAATTTAATCTTAATAGAATGAAACTCTTACAACTATTATGTATCTAATCTAATATCTTTAAACGAGCAATTCTTGTACATATATATTTTTATTTTTCGGATCTCGAAAACGGCTCTAACGATTTCGATAAAATTTTGTATTTAGATAGAGTTTCGGTTTCTGAGTTCAGCTACGTCGGTGTTTTATCTGCAAAAACGCGCGTTTTCGCAAAAAACCCCCGTTTTTTGTGCCTTCATTAAGTAAGTTGGAGACGCTTTTCTTCGCCACTTTCTTTATGGGACCGAGCCCGCTACAAACCTTCAAGGATTAATGTGCGATAAAAGTTTGAAAAAAACTTACGATCCTATCGCTAGTTCATAAAAATTAATCGCAGTAGCTGTTAATATAAATTCTCAAATTATTTTATTTATTGAATTCTTTTATTTTTAGTTTTTGTACTTTTAAAAAATTGCGATCTATTAACACCCAATGATGTTGTAATTAGATATTTTTTACTTTGTCACTATTATTGCTTTATTATAATTGAAAATAACATACAATAAATAACCTATCTAAGTACCTGGGAACCGAGCCCGCTCGGTTAAAAAAAAAAGAGGTTTGTAAACTCGTGTTTCTTTTAAAATGCGAAGTACTTATTTAGATAAACTTGAAAAGCATTTTTAAGCTTTTGGTTGCAATTATGCTTTTAAAACAGCCATAATTTGTTTTAAAAAACACAACCTTATTTAATCCATGCTCACCGTAAAATCACACCCAATTTCATTTCATTTGGCGCCTAAAGCGCGGGAGGGGTTGATGAGAATGGATGCAGAGTCTATGTTCTCCAGTACGCATTTGGTTCAAGTTGGTTTTGACTTTCACTTGACTTCACACTCCAAGGTTCCCCCCGTACATACCACAACTCATAGTTTAACCGGGATGGGGCCTTGAAGAGCGCTCTGTTCATTTTTGAACCAGGCCCAAGAGCCGAGCAAACCCTTGGCCCAGCATCCCCCAGAGGTATGGTTTCACTTGGAGGTTTTTATGACCACGAACATTTTTAACGTCCCCCAGCCACCGTTAATGAAGACGGTGGATCTTTGATCGGCTGGGCTTCCTCTATATGATCGGACTGGGACCCTCTGGTTACGAGTACGACGACTTACCGTTCGGACTACCGCGGCCCACACCCAATTTTAACTTTTTTTTGATCGATCTCTTTTAAATTTCAAAAACAATAAAATTCTAACGTGTTGCCAAAACTCGTTTGCCAAATACCATAAAAATTTAAATTTACGCTGATGTGATTTAAGATGTGATTAAATATGAAATCCATTGTTATAATAAAACGTGGTTGCTATGAAACAGTAACAATGAGAGAAATCATAAAGAAAATGGCGAAAGAAAGCGCCGTCAAACTTCTAATGAAGGCACAAAAAACGGGTTTTTTTGTGAAAACTTGAGTTTTTACACAAAAAAACGCTGATATAGATGAACTCAAAAACCAAAACTTTATCTTAATACAAAATTTTATCAAAATCGTTAGAGCCGTTTTCGAGATCCTAAATATATATATACAAGAATTGCTCGTCTAATGATATTAGATAGATGTAATTTTGTTTTGAAACTTAATATTTTAAGAAAATTGAGTTTCGTATTTATTAATTTTTTACCTGAAATATCTTCCTAAACACTCTTGAGGAGGAAAAAAAGTGTTTGAAAACTAACTGTAACACTTTTATGCTCAATTTTTAAATCGTACTTGAAAAATAAAATAATCCGATTTTTATATCGTGTAAGTTGCCATAAAATTGAATAAATGTCGCTGGACAATCAATCACCACTGCTTTTATCCCATGGCTTTTGAATAAGGGAAACAGCCTGTATAAGACACTATCTAGTGAAGCCTTGCTTTAACATTTCAAAAAACAATAACAATACCAAATACCATAAAATTTAAACTCGCGCTGATGTGATTAACTATGAAATCCATTGTTAAATTAAAACGTGGTTGCTATGAAACAGTAACAATTGATAATAATCATAAAGAAAATGGCGATAAAGAAAAAGCGTCTCAAATTTACTTAATGAAGGCACAAAAAACGGGGTTTTTTGTGAAAACTGGCGTTTTTACAGAAAAAACGCCGACGTAGACGAACTCAGAAACCAAAACTCCATCTAAATACCGAGTTTTATCGAAATCGTTAGAGCCGTTTTCGAGATCCGAAATATATATATATATACAAGAATTGCTCGTTTAAAGATATTAGATTACTGTTATTGTTGCTGTTTCATAGCAACCACGTTTAGTATAACAATGGATTTCATATTTAATCACATCAGCGCAAGTTTAAATTTTATGGAATTTGGCAACGTTAAATTGTTATTGTTTTTGAAATGTTAAAGCAAGGCTTCACTAGATAAGTGTCTTATACAGTCTGTTCCTCAGATTGGAGAAATAGTTTTAATTGGAGAAGACAATAAGAAGCGTTTGTTTTGGGTTTTGGCAAAAATCATAGCGTTAATTTCAGGACGCGATGGAAAAATTCGTACAGTTAAACTTAAGATACAGAATGGAACAGTTTTACGCCCTATACAGCGCATCTATCCATTAGAAATCTATTCTGATCAATCACTCAATTGGGAACCTGATGAGGGAGAGGAATCCAATTCTCAGGATGTGTCTGATAATGAAAACAAAACTGTATCTAGTGATGATATGATAACGAAAAAATACACCTCCTCTGGAAGACATGTTAAAATTCCTAAGACACTCGATCTGTTGAATAATGTTTGCTATGTGCTTGAGATTTCTCCCTAGTCTCAAGGGAGGGGGGGGAGGACGTTGAGAAATGAAGTGAAGACATACCGCTGACAGGCGGCGGAGTTGTGACGTCAGCCCGTATTCCTGCGCGCTGACGAGAGAGAGAGAACACGAATTGTTTTAAATTAGCAATGATGTTCATGTAATCTGTGGTTGTGTGTTTTCATGTCGTCCTTTGTCAATAAATGTTCTTTTATGAAAATTATGGTGAATTTTATTTAGAAAGTAAGTACCCCGCATCTGGTAGATGCAGGCCCGTTGAAAGAAATTGAATCGCAACACTCATAAATTATTTAGTAGCTCTTTTTGGTTGCCGCATTATTTCCTTTCAAGTACTAATTATATCTGTGAAATTAGAAGCAAAAGAGAAGGAACGATTTCGGTGATTAGAAGTCTTGCTATCTCACCCTATTGGCATCAAGGGCCATTCCACGAAAAGTGAAACCAATTGGTCAAAAATTCATATTGAAGTTATGTTGCTATGTTATACATCATTTTAAAGGCTAAGATGTATATTTTAAGAATCCTGCATTGGTTTTTTGGTGAGAGTTAGAATAATACTTGTTTTCTTAGTTGGAAGTACGATATTCACGAACTTGTAAAAATCAGAAAAAAGAACACATTTTCAAATGCATATTTCTCATCGAAAAATAAAAACAAAAATAACTACTTGTAGCACAATTTTAACTACTAAGACGGTACTATAATAATATGCATTCATTAATTTCTTTTGAACTGATCTAAATGGTGTAATTGAAGTTTGAAAAAAAGAAGTTTGATGTTACGTCTGTAACAAAAAACAAGCAAAAGTTGTCATTACGTCCAAAAAAATCAAAATAAAAAAAAACCCTTAATGGTCCTTTTGGCAAATTCTTAGAGTAATTGCCCACCATAGTTAAAAATCTTGCAACTGATTTAGTTTTTAAATTAATGCTGTTACAGACGCAACATTTCGGACATAACAAATGGCTCTATGTTACGTCCGTAGCAAAAGTAAATTTCCAATTAAATAGGTAAAAAACACAAGATGAGCAATACATGAAAATAGCATAATATGGTACGAGTACTAAAGTTTCTGGTATTCTGATTTTGAAATTTTTAATTATGTCGGCATATGTAATTGAAATTTATTTCTTAAGATTAATAAAATACACATATGGTATAACTGATTATAATTTATACCTCAACTGGCATTTTTTTTTTTGCTACGTCACATGGAAAGGGAGCTGTGGATGGAGTGGGGGTATGGTCAAGCACCAGGTTTCACAGAGAGTAAGATCTAGAACAGCATTTGTCAACGACGCTCTTTCCTTTTTTCAGTGTGCAAACTCCATTGCAGAAAAGGTTAAAATTATTCATATGCCCCAGGAAAATGTTTTAAAGCTGACGCAAAAATTGGAAGAACGGTGGGCTAACATCGCGAATTTGCCAAAAGCCCGCGAAATGCATTGTTTTCGAACAGAATACGAAAATGCCGTTCGAATTTCGAGAACGTCGGACGAAAAAAGGACACATTTTTTCATTCAAAAAAAAATATCAAAATTGACCAACTGTCACCAAGAAGGTTAAATTTTAGTTTGGTACTAGTATTCTGCTATATCATCCAACATTTTCAAATTTTTAAGTTCTCCTTAGACCAATCACTGATTCTAGGGAGGAATTTACTTTTCCCGATTTTTTTATGTAGCAGCCCCATTATGCATTAATTTTAAGAATACAAATAAATAAATTTGTGTGAAGGCCCTTCTAAACTTTTCTTGTGTCAATCTTTCTTGGAAATAATTGTCTTAAGATGCATTAATTTATTGTTACATATTGACATATCGGCATATTGCCTCAACTCCCCAGACTTACCCAAATTTTCTGAAACTGTTACAGTATAACTTAAAATATTCAAATAATGTGTTAATTAATTCTACTGTATTGTTTTAGCACAAAAATCTTTGTTTATTCCAGCTTTAAAATACTGTTTTCTACTTTCAAATCAGAGATGTTACGTCTGTAACACCACTTTGTTTCGTCCGTAACAAGTTTATGAATTTTTTTTTACAAATTCGTCAGTCAAAATCCACACAATCTTGATGGTTTTAGAAAGCTTGAAGTCTCTAGAACACGTATTTAAAAAAAAAAGTTCAAAATTTCCGTATAATTCAGAGGAATATTGTAAGTTGTATGACATAGTCGAGTTTTTGCTGTTTTGTGAATTACGTCTGTAACAGGCAGTTTTTAATTTCTGTATTTTTTTGTAATTAAGCAATCTGCACGCAAATTTAATGTAGCATAAACATCATCAAGTTACACTACAGGAAAAAAAATTGAAGACTTTCATCAGCCCAAACCAGAATTATTTGTGTTCAAAGTCTGCGATTGTTACGTCTGTAACGATGGAATTGCACTCAAGTCTTTGTCGCCAATTCGTGTGCGAGGGAAATCATTCCTTTGCAAACGTAAACTAATAGTCACCAAAATAAAATTGTTGTCGCCAAAAATTTGACAACCACGGCAGATTCCCAATTATCGCAATATTCCCTTGTTCCAAGGTATGTTAATCATGTGTGTTAATCATAATGTCATAAAATTCGACATTAAAAGAACAGTACCCTTTGATGCTTGCAAATAAAATAGAAATTTCAAGAAGTAAATTAATAAATTTGTATGGAATAACCCATTGAAAAAATTTCATAAACAAAATTAACTGTTTCCTACCCAAACACTGTGAAATGCTTTTTCGAATTTTGAAGAATTTTTTCCGTAAATAATCCGAAAAGCTAAACAAAAGAGAGGAAAATTTATTGCGAAAAACCAAAATAAGTTTCAGGAAATTAAAAAAAGTAGTAATCGTTTGAAGAAATGAATAAAATAAAGCTGAAAAATAAATAAATTACTTACTTTTAAAACTAAACAACGTGCGTGCACGTAAGAAATCAGCAATTGACTTCACTTCAGTTCAAAAAATACTGCTTTGAAGTACGAAAATAGGGAGTAATAAGTTTTTAATTACCTAATTTTAATTAAATTTCTAGAAATCTAGGGCTAATTAAAAAATTTCGGCTACGTCTTGTAGATCATCAGTATGAGGACTAATTTTGTACCAATTTTTATTATAGTACGTAGCGTAAATTTGCCAGGAGAGCGTTTGACCCGCGACTCATGACATCATTAAACTTTGATTTTATATATATACTAGCAGTACCCGCACGGCGATGCCTGTGCAAAAAATGTAAAGAAAGTCAACTGAATAAATTTAAATTCACTCCACCCTCTTAAGTAAAATTATTATATTCTTTAATTCAAATGTGCACCACGACCTTTTAAAATATATTGATGACACTTTTAATGCCATTTCAGTTTGTAGTGTTCAATGCGAGGATTATTTTAGTTTTAAAGACTTTTTTCTTCTTTTCGTGTGTGTGTGACGAACTTATTTATTTTTAGCGAAATTTTTACGTTTCAATGGAACTTTTGACACAACTGTAGAGCCAAGATTTTCGAAAACTCTCAATGACCACAGCAATATTGCCCTTGAAATTTAATATCTCCCCAAAAACAACAGTGTTGTAAAAAAATCCCCCGCCAAGAAAACCTTAAATACTCAGCCTTAAAAAGTTATGATATCGAGTTTTCCCGCCAAGTTTGTGCCAAACTACAACTAACCTGTATGTATAGTTCTTTTAAATTGTTTTCAGTTTTGCCAGGCGGGAAGCTTTGTCTTGTGAGGTGGTTGCTTAATGAGTAAAAACTTCCCGCCTGGCAGGACTGAAAACAATTTAAAAGAACTATACATACAGGTTAGTTGTAGTTTGGCACAAACTTGGCGGGAAAACTCGATATCATAACTTTTTAAGGCTGAGTATTTAAGGTTTTCTTGGCGGGGGATTTTTTTACAACACTGTTGTTTTTGGGGAGATATCACATGTTTTTGCATTAATATTATTTCTTTGCCTGTTTTTTTTTCTCTTCAAAATTTACTTTGCATCCCAGCAAGCAAAATATCTTGCCTCAGGATTGCATACAGGTTAACGCGTCAGCCAATCTAATCTTGCCTAAATACTGCCTGAATAATGTTATGTTACTCTCTAAGAGCTGTCAGCGCCTTGCCCCAATGTTGACTGTCAAGGTGTATGCAGCCTTATGTCAGTCGAATGGCAGGGTGGGCTCTGCCTTTGGATCATCAAATTGCTGCCATAGCAGTGTGAAATCAATCTGCATGCAAGAAGTGGTTGCTATTGTAATCCGGCATACACATTATCTTAACATTGAAATGGCAGGATACACTGATATGACAGTGTGAAATTAGTCTGTATGCAGCTTTTGTCACCCTGCACACGTATTGTTATGCAGTGCAAAATCAGTACGTTTGCAGGGTGTTTCTTTTTTATTTATTCTTATTATTTCTTTGTTATTTTCACTTCAAATTCAGGAAGTAAATTCCATTCTTTAACTATTCCTTTTATTCTTCAAGATGAATTATTATTTTTTTTAGCTTAAGGACGTTTCTAAAGCTGACATGGAGAGTCACATAAAGTAATTTTTTTGTACAATTTACAATTTAATTGAGTATAATGAGAATTACTTCATTGATTTTGGATTAACTAAACATCTTAAAATTCATAGACTTCTTATATATTGATTTATTCTTAAATTTTTGATTCTTTTATTTACTACAAAGACATAAAATGCCTAATTAGAATTAATTGAGGAGCATTAATTGCACCGAGATAATCAACATAAAATTCAAGTTACATTCTATAGATTGATGTCAGCTTTAAAAATACTGTTTAGACAAAAAATCAATTTATCTTAAAGAATAACATCAATAGTTAATGAATAAAATTTTGCTTACTCGTGAGCTTGAAGAGTAATTATGATAAAATCTTTGCGTGTAATCCCTTGTTGTCAGCCACGTTTAGAAACAAAAATCTTTATTGTCACCCATTTCTGCAATTGATCGCGATATGGATTGTATTGCCGCGTCATTGAATAAATGCAGTAATAGGATCACAAATAAAAAGCAATAATATTGCACACAACAATGAAGCAACCGAATTTTAACGAAGCCTAAATCGTATCCACGTCCCCACGTGCAGCGCTCGCTTCGCATTGAAGGAAAAAATCGGAATGCCGGGTGTAAAATCCGCGCATGCGCTTCTCTCCTATTGTGCGCGAATGTTATGTTACTCTCCTTGCCCCAATGTTGACTGTCAAGGTGAATGCAGCCTTATTATGTCAGTCGAATGTCAGGGTGGGCTCTGCCTTTGAAGCATCAATAAATTGCTGCTGGCGGCAGCGTGAAATCAGTGCTCCAGTTCAACAAATTCTATAAAATCCTGATGCTGACAACATGTGTGCAATGTTGATTTTACCGCACGTTTCAGTGTTGATATGTTAAGATGTATGTAATATTACACACGTGTTGTTATAGCATTATTGATTTTTAAATCTGTATGCAATCTATATGCAGTACAAAATTGTGCAATATTGACGCTGTCAGTTCAATGTCAAGATCTGTCAAGGTTGATGCAAGAAATTTTGCTTGCTGGGATGTGTTTTTTTCCCTTCAACATTTTTCTTGGCGGTCCGACATCTGTGGTTTTCTTGGCGGCATGCATTTGGTGCAAAAGTTCAAGGATCTTCTTCAGTCTGGGATAAATTTGAAATCAATCACAATGTACCACCCGAACCGACGCAAAACAAAGCTAGTTGCTAACAATACTACGATTAAATTAAAAGTTTAAAAAAAAAACCCCAACCCTTACTGCCGATCTCATATTAAAATGAACTAAATTGAAGATCCCATTTAACATTCGAGCGTTCGCGCTGGGTCTTTTCGACCCAGGCGCAAGGATAAACACTCGCTGCTCTACTTCTATTTGAAAGAAATGGATCAGGTCCACTGTAGCTGCATTCAAAGTCGACCCCTTGAACTTGGATATACTTTTGAGATCCTTGATTAATATTTGTCAAAATCATGATTTACTACTGAATTATTCATTAAATATTGTTAAAATGCTCTTAAAATGTAATATGGGTCACTCTGACCCAGCGCGCGCTCTCGTGTATCGGTATGTCGCGCGCTTTCCGGAAGGTTAAAAGCCCTATGCAATAAAATCAATTACAAATATTTTATTTGTTAACAAATAGAAACTGGCAACAGATAAAATTATAAATCATTGAGTTTTCTTTCCTCGTGGCCCAACAATGAAAACATAAACGCTCAGATGTTGAACAGAGCTGGTAGATAGAAATCGGACCAATTTTAAGCATTAATAACTCCGGGGTGCGATGACCCCGGGGGGGTAAATTTTGGGAAAATGTCCTCAATGTCTCATCGAGAATATTCATACCAAAAATCAACACTAAAGACCCCCGGGGAGAAAAGATACGGAAAATAAAAGCGAGGGGGAGGGGGTGGGGGGGTCGAAAAACCCCCTATGCCGAGCTTTGTGACAAAATAAATGTGGGTGCAAAAGCAGAGCTCAATCCGAGTTACCGTTTAGTCTGGACCCCTGTCAAACAATTTTTAAAAAGTGCGAAAAATAGCGATTTTATAACATATATCACCCCTCCCCCTGAGGGTCCTGGATGTTTTGCTTTAGTATGTGCCGTCAGGGGCCGCTGGAGATTGAGTATACCAAAAATGAACTCTAAGGATCTTTATGGGGCTGAGATACAGAGGGGTGAAAACCCCGGTTTGGTTACTCGCGTAAACAGTCCTAGTCGCTCTTTTACATTTTTATTGGCGACGGAAATTTCTTGGCGGCTTGTATTTGGTTTTCTTGGCGGGGCGGGACGCTCCCGCGTCCCGTGATAATTCACCGATTTAACCGTAATTTCAATGTAAAATTGGTCGCCAAATCTAAATTTATTAACATAGGGAACCGATTGTATCAGGTAGATCAGCCACAGCCATTCTTCCATGATTTTAATGTGAACATTAAAAGGAAAGAAATATAATGTCTTTCGTACCATCTCTTTGAAGTGATTACAATCTAACAGTGACCCTCAAATAATCAAGATTTCACTGGCCGGGAACCTCCTCTGAAGAAAAATTATTATATCCTTTAGTTCAAATGCGCTCCACAACCTTTTAAATTCCACTTAAAGTCATGTTAAAGTTTAAATCAATTCGCCAAATAAATATAAGAGACAGAAAGTTAAGTAAGTAACAGGAGATATTAATTAATCAAATTGAATAAATTTTCAAGGCTTAAATCTATACGCAAATTTAAACCACAAAGTAACTTCAGGGACAAAAGAGCAGCTGATCAGGAAAATGGCTCTAGTGTTTCAGTTCTGCGTAGAGTTAGGCCTTGAAAATTGACTAAATTTGATTAATTAATATCTCCTGTCCTAATTAACGGACAGAAACGTGCTAAAACTTTTCTTTTTCAGAAAAAAAAACCCTTTCCAACGATATATAATGTTTTGGGGTGGGGCGAGGTTTTCCCCCCTCAATTATGGCGGATACACCAAAAATGAGACTAATTAATTAATTTAAAAATAACTAATTCGAAATTAAAAATTTGGGCTTCGAGGTGCACGAGGGCGGGGTACGTTCGAATTTTTGAGCCAAGTTTCAGGTCTGTGGGTGCTGCGGGGGCTTCTGGCCAGCGGTTACAAACATACAGACAAACGAACACCGTCATCTTTATATATATAGACTAGCAGTACCCGCACGGCGATGCCCGTGCAACAAATGTAAAGGAAGTTAACTAAATAAAGTATAATTTACTCTAACCCTCTAAAAAGTAAAATTATTATATTTGATTCAAATGTGCTCCCCAACCTTTTGAATTCCACTAAAAGTCATATTAAAGTTTAAATCAATTCGCCAAATAAACGTTTCAATGGAACTTTTGAGATAACTGTAGTGGCAAGATTTTCGAAAACTCTCAATGAACACAGAAATTTTGCCCTTGAAGTTTAACATAATCCACCGATTTAACCGTAATTTCAATGTAAAATTGGTCGCCAAATTTAAATTTATTAACATAGGGAACCGATTGTGTCAGGTAGCTCAGCCTCAACCATTCTTCCATGATTTTAATTTGAACATTAAAAGGCAAGAAATATAATGTTATTCGCACCATCTCTTTGAAGTGATTACAATCTATAACAGTAACCCTCAAATAAGCAAGATTTCTCTGGCTGGGAGGTTTGGTAAATTTCCAGATTGTTGCCAAACTTTACGACGCCAAATACGAAGAGTAACTTCATAGCGGTGTTACCGAAAATGTCAGAATGGAACTATTAAAAATTTAGGTTTGGCGGCATTATATACATGTTTTAAACATGCAATAAAATACTTTTTAGACTGCAAACAACTACTGTTCCTTCACAGAGCGTTTTCTTTTTCTTTAATTTGGAGAAAGAAGTGTTTCACTGGCTGGGAGGTTTGGTAAATATCCCTATTGTTGCCAAACTTTACCACGCCAAATACGAAGAGTAGCTGATAGCCATCGCTAATTTTTTAACAATAATAGTTCCATTCTGACATTTTTGGCAACACCAAATTTTGAGGAATTCAACTGAATAAATTTAAATTCCCTCCCACCCCTCTGAACTAAAATTATTATATCCTTTAGTTCAAATGCGCTCCATCTTTTAAACTCCACTTAAAGTCATGTTAAAGTTTAAATCAATTCGCCAAATAAATCAAAAAGACAGAAAATTAAGAAAGAAATAAGAGATATTAAACATTCAAATTGAATAAATTTTCAAAGCTTAAATCTATACGCACAATTTTAACCACAAAGTAACTTCAGGGACAAAAGAGCAGCTGATCAGGAAAATGGACCTAGTGTTTCAGTACTGCGTACATAGTTAAGCCTTGAAAATTGACTAAATTTGATCAATTAATATCTCCTGTCCTAATTAACGGACAGAAACGTGCTAAAACTTTTCTTTTTCAGAAAAAAAAACCCTTTCCAACGATATATAATGTTTTGGGGTGGGGGAAGGTTTTCCCCCCTCAATTATGGCGGATACACCAAAAATGAGACTAATTAATTAATTTAAAAATAACTAATTCGAAATTAAAAATTTGGGCTTCGAGGTGCACGAGGGCGGGGTACGTTCGAATTTTTGAGCCAAGTTTCAGGTCCGTAGGTGCTGTGGGGGCTTCTGGCTAGCGGTTACAAACGTACAAACAGACAAACGAACACCGTCATCTTTATATATATAGATGCACAATTTATGTTTATTTTATACATTCTTCTAGTGTTTTAAAACAAATTCGATTTAGAATAAAAGCTGTTGTGTGGGAAAAGAAACAATATGCTCAATAACTAATTGCAAAAATTATTTGTTTTTTGAATTTTTGTGAAATGATTTGAAAAGGTAGGAACGACCCGAACTAAAATTGTTGGAAAGACAAAAATTCTCAAATTGAACAAAAACTTGTAAAAAATAAAACTTGAATTTTACCCAATAATACGACAATATCATGCACACATAATATGAGCGGGAACACTGAGCATCGTTAAAATGCTGAAAGAAATCATCTTTAAATTAAGTTTAAAAAACTAAAAAATACGCTTTTAGATGCACTTATAATGCATCAACATGTAATATAGTAATATAGTTTATATAATATATTTTAGCCTTTAGTATTAATAATAGTACTAAATATATTACTTTTATATTTGCAAAGAACGTGAATTTTATCTTTTATTCAGAGTTACATACAAACAACTGAAACACTTGAACACATCAACGTGTAATAATATAGTTTAGCCTTTAGTATTAATAATAGTATTAAAAATATTACTTTTATATTTGTAAAGAACGTGAATTTTATCTTTTATTCAGAGTTACATACTGACAAACCACAAGTGAAACTAATAAAAGCGTATTAAACAAAGGTTACAACATTATTTGCAAATTTTTCGAATAAATAAATCAAAAATTTTGGAGTAAGGACATTTTGGGAGGTCACAATGACCTCTCATCAGAGAAACCTATGGAGGGGGAGGGGCGCAATTTTTCAAGTTCGACACGGGCGCTGGGCTACCTAGCTATGCCACTGAACCCGCGCGACGCCGGGCATATTCACTAGTCTATATATATAAAAATGTATGTATGTATGTATATATATATATATATATATATATATATATATATATATTGTATATATATATGTATATATAATATATATATTATAATATATATATATTATATATACATATATATATATATATTAGGGTGATTCAGAAATGTATGGAAAAAAATAAACTTTGTATTTTTGTGCGTCTTACCCTCTTATTTTGTGCCACTATATACACTGATTATTTGTGAAAAATTTTGGCAAAATATATTAATATTTAGAGGTCGCTCAAACGCCTTGAAATTTCGTGATATTGACAAAAACGTGATCGTAAATGATATCTATAGAAAAAAGTAGCCTTTGTATTTTTGTGCGTCTTACCCTCTTATTTTGTGCCACTATATGCATTGATTATTTGTGCAAAAGTTTGGCAAAATATATTAATATTTAGAGGTCGCTCAAACGCCTTGAAATTTCGTGATATTGACAAAAACGTGATCGTAAATGATATCTATAGCAAAAAGTAGCCTTTGTATTTTTGTGCGTCTTACCCTCTTATTTTGTGCCACTATGTGCATTGATTATTTGTGCAAAATTTTGGCAAAATATATTAATATTTAGAGGTCGCTTAAACGCCTTGAAATTTTGTGATATTGACAAAAACGTGATCGTAAATGATATGTATAGAAAAAAGTAGCCTTTGTATTTTTATTCGTCTTACCGTCTTAGTTAGGCCCTTTATATACACTGAATTATTCGCCCAAAATTTTAGTAAACTATATTTACATTTAGGAGTACTTCAAATTTTGTGATAGTGGCACAAATGTGAACGTAAATAATAATCTCTCCAAAAACAACAGTGTTGTAAAAAAATCCCCCGCCAAGAAAACCTTAAATACTCAGCCTTAAAAAGTTATGATATCGAGTTTTCCCGCCAAGTTTGTGCCAAACTACAACTAACCTGTATGTATAGTTCTTTTAAATTGTTTTCAGTTTTGCCAGGCGGGAAGCTTTGTCTTGTGAGGTGGTTGCTTAATGAGTAAAAACTTCCCGCCTGGCAGGACTGAAAACAATTTAAAAGAACTATACATACAGGTTAGTTGTAGTTTGGCACAAACTTGGCGGGAAAACTCGATATCATAACTTTTTAAGGCTGAGTATTTAAGGTTTTCTTGGCGGGGGATTTTTTTACAACACTGTTGTTTTTGGAGAGATATCACATGTTTTTGCATTAATATTATTTCTTTGCCTGTTTTTTTTTTTCTCTTCAAAATTTACTTTGCATGTTTTCTTTTCCCTTCAACATTTTTCTTGGCGGTCCGACATCTGTGGTTTTCTTGGCAGCATGCATTTGGTGCAAAAGTTCGAGGATCTTCTTCAGTCTAAGATAAATTTGAAATCAATCACAATGTACCACCCGAACCGACGCAAAACAAAGCTAGTTGCTAACAATACTACGATTAAATTAAAAGTTAAAAAAAAAACCCCAACCCTTACTGCCGATCTCATATTAAAATGAACTAAATTGAAGATCCCTTTTAAAAGCCTTATGCAATAAAATCAATTACAAATATTTTATTTGTTAACAAATAGAAACTGGCAACAGATGAAATTATAAATCATTGAGTTTTCTTTCCTCGTGGCCCAACAATGAAAACATAAATGCTCAGATGTTGAACAGAGCTAGTAGATAGAAATCGGACCAATTTTAAGCATTAATAACTACGGGGTGCGATGACCCCGGGGGGTAAATTTTGGGAAAATGTCCTCAATGTCTCATCGAGAATATTCATACCAAAAATCAACACTAAAGACCCCCGGGGAGAAAAGATACGGAAAATAAAAACGAGGGGGGAGGGGGTGGGGGGTCGAAAAACCCCCTATGCCGAGCTTTGGGACAAAATAAATGTGGGTGCAAAAGCAGAGCTCAATCCGAGTTACCGTTTAGTCTGGACCCCTGTCAAACAATTTTTAAAAAGTGCGAAAAATAGCGATTTTATAACATATATCACCCCTCCCCCTGAGGGTCCTGGATGTTTTGCTTTAGTATGTGCCGTCAGGGGCCGCTGGAGATTGAGTATACCAAAATTGAACTCTAAGGATCTTTATGAGACTGAGATACAGAGGGGTGAAAACCCCGGTTTGGTTACTCGCGTAAACAGTCTTAGTCGCTCTTTTACATTTTTATTGGCGACGGAAATTTCTTGGCGGCTTGTATTTGGTTTTCTTGGCGGGGCGGGACGCTCCCGCGTCCCGTGATAATAATAATAAAGTTACTTTATTGCTTTTTTATATCTCCGAAGAAAAAAAGCTTGCAATCACAAAACGAACTATTTATCTGAAAAACCAATGAAATGCAGAAAAGTATGAAAACTAATCAAATACGGAAAAAACATAAAAAACAAATTTAAATACATTAAATATATAGTAATTCGCTCATTAATTCTTGCAATACTTTTTAAGGTTACTTTTTTGCAACTTTGAAACCTTTTCTGTTTTCCTGTACCACTTGAAGAAGACACTGTCTTTGTTTTTCGTCGTTAGTGATAGTCTTAAAAAATAAATAAGGGCCATGCCACGCTCCGTATTGTCGTTTACAATCCTCAGTTTCTTTGGTAGTATAAAGCCTTGTTGGTAGCTATCTTAAAGATTCGAATGCTCAGGATCAAACAGCTGATATATTTTGAGTTTCTTCTTTACATGAATAAGGACGCTAAAAATATTCCAAATCATTTCTTAGTGCTTGCACAAAAAGGGTTGCTGGGAACCCAGCTCTTAGATATTCTTTCCCATTAAAGATAAGATGTGAAAGAAATCACAGTCATATGTTACGAATACCTTTTGTTTGTCCAGCTGCAAGTTTGAACTGGTTGGGAAATATCCATAACTTGAAGCCATAAAGAATCTTTAACACAGATATAACACGAGGAACCACTCCTGGGACACGAAAACATACACCAAGAGAAGGTGCTCTGCTCAAGAAAATCGCACTAAGCTCTAGTATCCTCCTTGGACACTTCTTTCACATGGGTCATCAGAAGTTAACTTTGTGCAACTTCCATTACTAGTTGCACGTTGCTCTGAATGTGCTACCAACTCCTCAACCTCATCGTTCCTCACTCCAGGTTTAAAATTAGAATGTTTTATTCTGGACTATGATTGCTAAAACCGCTTAAAAAGCAGTATTGTAGATCCAATGGCAGTGGATGGTTCCACGCAATTCCGTGAACATCGCATCTGACATTGCACGCAATCAAATACCCCAATTCTACCCATTTCTTGGTTTATCGGTTAAAATACCGAGAGACCAAGAGTAGAATAGATTTCGGTTGTAATACCACAGAAAACACAAGATCTAAAATATAATGGCGGAAAGCACAATATAAAAGTTGCTTCCCTAGTTTTTTTTTCCCCAAGTTCAAACATGCTCCAACTTTAGTACCGGCAATGCATGTCGTATTGAAACACATACCACGTACAAGCTCAGTAAGTTCCCATTTATCTAACTGGTTATCGTATAGCAGCATTTTCTGTAGCAATTACAATGCCTGACTAACTTACTAGAACCCAGAAGTAAATCATCAATGCTTGTGGTCCTGATACTAATACTGGTATGAAACCCGCCGATCATGCTTCATTTTCCCAGTATATTTTGCATAACTGTTTCGTTCCAGTGCTATCTATCAAAGCTATCTATCAAAGTGTGATCTATCAAATATCAGTGCTATAACTATCAAAGGAAGTCCTAAATTTAAACGACTTTTGTAAGTTAACGGCCAATTCAGAGCGAATAGTTTGCATTTACCGTTTTATGGACGTTGTCAAATCCTCCCCATTTTGACCCATACTTTGTACTGTAGAAGCTACTATCAAAGTGGCTTTCTGTCACTTATACTGGTCCCTGTCTAGAGTGGATGCTAGGTGTTTTAGCCAAATAAACTCAAACACCTCAAACAACCGAAAATAAAATAAAAACCACAGTCCGAGCTTGCAGCTGCATTTTCTACCCAAACTCAGGTAAGAGATAATGCAGCTTTGGAGCGGGGGGGGGGGGAGGTAATCGTTACAACTCACTTTGAGCTATTATTTTATTGACTAATTACTTAGTAGAGTAAACTAGCTTTTTAAGTTATTCCATTTAAAATGAAGAATAATATTATTTCGGGTAATGAAGCTATATACTCCAACTCTCGAAATTGCTAATTTTCAACAGAATTCGATCGCGTTGAGCGACCTCTAAATATTATTCAATTGGGCTAAAATTTTACATACATCACATTCATGAATAGTGTAAAAAAACTGCGGGGTAAGACCAGAGAAATTCAAAAAAAATTTTTTTTGAATCACCCTAATATATATATATATATTTTGTTCCTTATACAAATCCAGTTTTCGTCGGATTTTCATCAAACTTGACACAGAGGTCCCTTGATGCACTAGAATTCACATAGGCAAGTTTTGAAATTTTAAAAAAATCCAAAAAGCTCAAAATTCTAATTTTTTGTCTCAAAATGGCCATTTTCTTCCAATTTTGAATAGATAGAGTAATAGAGATAAGCCTTTAAGCATTCAAATTGATAAAATTTAACACGTTTAAATATGAATATTTTTCAACAGAGATTATGATTAACAATGAATTATCGATTTAAGGCTCACCTATTTCATTTTAGCATGAAATAAGTTAAAAACAAACAATACATACATGTTTTACAAGCTTTAATTCAAATGCAACAATGTTGTTGCATTTTAACCCTCGCGACGGGGGTATATCCACTAATATTAAATATAAACACAAAATGAATTTACGAATATCGAAATTGAAATATTCTGTTTCATGTTCTTTCTACTTGGTTTTAATTTCTCTTTTTGACCAGATTTTTTTTTTTTTTTATTGGCAACAGACGATATTTTCTTCATTATTCTAGAGTACCATTTTCATTCGTTGTGCTTCTTCTAATGCATTTTCAAGGTCCAAAAACGAGGGAATGTATTTTCAAAATAATCACTAGTCATTCTATAGAACATGTTTTTTCTTTAGCTTATACATTAAAATGTACCTTAAAGGCTGAACTTTGAGAAAAAGTTTGTCCACAAAATATCATTAAAACAAATAAATATACACAAACGAAGAATTTAAAAATATTGTAACAGAATTGTTCTGTTTGGTTTATTCCTACTTGGTTTTAATTTATCCTTCTCACCAACATTGCTTTTATGACGGACGATACTTTCGCACAATCGTAGCATACGATTTTTATTTATTGTGCTTTTTCAAATGCATTTTATAGGCAGAATTACGAGAGAATGTCCTCCCACAAGAATTGCAAGAATATGTCTTCTTTGTGTGGGTTTTCAAATGTGCTTTCAAACCTGAAATTTGAGGAAATGATCGTCCGCAACAATCGCAAGAAAATGGTTTTTCTTTGGTGTGCACCCGCAAATGTATCTGCAAGTGTCCGAACTGCCGAAAGGTCTTCGCACAAAAATCGCATGAGAATGGTTTTTCACCCGAGTGTGTCCTTAAGTGGACTTTCAAGGTCGAACTGAGTGAAAATGTCCTTCTACAGATATCGCAGGAAAATGGTTTTTCGTCAGAGTGTGTCTTTAAATGTCTTTTCAAACCCGACTTCTGAACGAAAGCCTTTTTACATTTTTCGCAGGAATAGGGTTTTTCGTTGGCGTGTATCCTCAAATGGATTTTCAGGTACGTGCTCCGAGTAAATGCCTTTTTACAGTGTTCGCAAGAGAAAGGTTTTTCATTGGTGTGTCCCCTGACATGCCTTTTCAACTGAGAACAGGTAGTAAACGCCCACTGACAGTACTTGCAGGCAAACGGCCTCTCTTTGGTGTGCGTCCTCAAGTGAGTGGTCAATGTCCCGCTCTGGGTGAATCTCTTTCCGCAGTATTCGCAGGAGAAGGGTTTTTCTCCCGTGTGTAGCAGCAAGTGCTTCTTCAAGGACGAACTGTTAGAAAATGTCTTCGGGCAGAAATTGCAAGCATGGGGCTTTTCTTTCGTGTGGCTCCTCCGATGCGCAACCAAATATGATCTGTAGGCGAACGTCTTTTCGCAAAACTCGCAGGACAGCGGCCCTTTCTCCGCGTGTCTCTCCAGATGTGTCTGCAAACTTGAGCTCTGAAGGAATGTCTTTTCACAATAAGTGCACGGATATGAGATTGCTTCGGCATGCCTCTTCAGATGAGCCGTCAGAGTCGAACTCTGAGAAAAACGTTTTTGACAATATTCGCAAGAGAATGGTTTTTCTTTGGTGTGTACCCTCAAATGCGTCTCCAAGTGAGCGGCACAAAGAAATATCTTTTCGCAAAAACTACAAGAATGCGACTTCTTCGAGCTCGGTCCGCAACAATCGCAGGAAAACGCCTCTTTCTTCGCGTGGGTCCGCAAATGCATTTTCAGCTGCGAACTCAGAGCGAACGTCGCGTCACAAAACTCGCAACAATGAGGTTTATCTCCATGATAAACCTTCAGATGCCTGTTTAGTTTCGCTCTGTTGGAGAATGCCTGCGCACAATGAACACAGGAATACCGTTTTTCATTCGTGTGTATCGGCAAATGAGATTTGTAGCTCGAATTATGGGAGAATTTTTTCCCACAGTACTCGCAACAGTACGGCGTTTCTTTAGTGTGTACCCTCAAATGCAAAACCAGATAGGAACGACAGGAGAACGCCTTTTCGCAATAGTCGCAAGGAAACGGCCTCTCCTTGGTGTGTGTCCTCATATGTGCTTTCAAGCCCGAGCATTGGGTGAATCTCATGTCACAAATGTCACAGGAATAGGGTTTTTCTCCAGTATGCGTCCTCACATGGAGCCTCAGACTCGAAAGACTGGAGAACATTTTTTCACAATGATCACAGCCGTGCGGCTTTTCTTTAGTATGTACCAGCAAATGTTGTTTTAAGACAGATTTAGTGGAAAATTTCTTCTCGCAGTATTTACATGAATGAGGTTTTTCATTAGTGTGTATTTTCAGATGCGTTTTCCAGTTCGCAGTCTGCGAAAATGACTTTTCACAATACTCGCAAGAATAGGGTTTTTCTTTGGTGTGGGTCCTCACATGTACTGTCAAACCAGAACTGTTGGCAAACGCCTTATCGCAATGCGTACATTTAAACGGCTTCTCTTTGGTGTGCACTCTCAAATGCACTCTCCTGCTCGACGCATCGGAGAAAGTCTTCTCACAGTAATCACAACCATACGGTTTCTCTCCTGTGTGTATCCTCAAGTGTACTTTTAAATGTGCCTTTTCAGAAAATCTCTTCCCACAGTACTCGCAAGGATGGGGCCTTTCCTTGGTGTGCGTTCTCAAATGCATTTGCAAGTTCGAACGGGTGTTAAAGGCCTTCCCGCAAGTATCGCAACCGTAGGGCCTTTCTTTGGTGTGCAACCTCAAATGCGTTCTCATGTTCCCAATCCGCGAAAATGCCTTCCCGCATTGCTCGCAAGCATAAGGCCTTTCTTCGGTGTGCATTCTCAAATGTATTTTTAAGTTGGCTTTCATTGCGAATGTCTTCCCGCAATAATCGCAGGCGTACGGCCTTTCTTTGGTGTGAGTCCTCAAATGTCCTACCAAGTTTGAGTTATATCGAAATTTCTTCGGGCAATACTTACAAGCATACGGCTTCTTGTTAGTGTGCAACAGCAAGTGTCGCCCCCTGCTGGAGGGGTCGGAAAATTTCTTTTCGCAATAACGACAAGAATATGGTTTTTCCCCGGTGTGTATTCTCATATGCAATTTCAAGCTCGATTTACTGGAAAGAGTCTTCCCGCAGCAATCACAAGATTGTGTTTGTCTCTCTTTAGTGGCCATTCTTTAGATGTCTTTTTCAAACTTTACTTAATACCTTTGAGCAATAATTGCATTAATGTTATAACTCAAGCTTTTTTTTTTCTTGAATACACAAAAGCACAAAATCAGAAAAAAAAATTTAACTTGAAAAGTATTCTTCAAGTATTTTCCTACTTCAACTCCAATGAAGTGTTCTGTTACGGGTATTACCAGAATGTTCCATATTTGTAGTAATAAGTCTTTATCCTGTTTATTTCAGTAGAAAGAATAAATTCACTCTTGCATTGGAAGTTACTCGTTTAAGAGAACCAGAAAACTGTGCATGCTTTGAATGTCTTTTCAAACTGTACTAAATACTTTTGTGCAATAATTGCATTAATGTTATCACTCTATGATGATTTTCAAACGTTCTTTTTGAGTATACAGAAACACAACACTACAAAAATTTTAACTTGCAAAGTATTTTTCTACTTCAACTCCAATCAAGTGTTCTGTTACATGTATTACCAAAATGTTCCATATCTGTAGTAATAAGTCTTTAATCTGTTTATTTCAGTGGAAAGAATAAATTCACTTTTGCATGAAAGTTACTTGCTTAAAAGAACGAAGTATGCACAACAATGTATCAGACCTTACTTCATTACTGCCCTAATATGTTTTTCAAACTGCACTACACGCGCAATAATTGCATTAATGTTATTACTCTATGATGAAGATTTTCGATAGTTCTTTTTAAATACACAGTAGCACAAAACTACAAAAAATTTAATTCACAACTTATTTTTCAAATGTTTTCATGCTTCCAACTCCAATGAAATGTTCTGTTATAGCCAGAATCTTGCTTGATTGTAGTTAGTAGTCCTAAGTCTTCAACTCAGCAGAAAGAATAAATTCACTTTTGCACGTAAGTTACTTATTTAAGAGAGCCAGAAAACTGCAAGCTTTGAATGTCTTTTCAAACTGCACTGAAGATCTTGGTGCAATAATTGCATAAATGTTATAATTCTATGATGAAAATTTCCCACCATGCTTTTTGAGTACACAGAAACACAAAACTTTTAACTTGCAAAATATCTTTCAAGTATTTTCCTACTTCAGCTAAGATGAAGTCTTCTGTTACAGGTATTACCAGAATGTTGCGTAATTGTTGTTAGTAGTAATAAGTCTTTATTCCTTTTAATTTAGCAGAGAGAATAAATTCACTTTGGCACAAATGTTTCTTATATACGAGAAACAGAAATTTTTCAAAGTATGCAGCAATGTATCAGACTTTGTTTTGTAACAGAACTGTCACAATTCCCTTTTTCTCCTATTATTAGGCATGAGTTGTTACATCCAAGCTGTAGGTAATGCAGAAATTCTCCGAGGAATTGAAGTTTCGTACAAGCATCCAAAGTTTCAAAACCACTTGTGACTGCAGTCGGGATTTGCACCTCCAGTAGGAGTGAGAAAGTTTCAAGACTGATGGTGGAAAGATCACCCAGCGGAACTGCTGAAAAAAAAATAAATGGTTTTCAGTATTGAATGAAAAATGATAAAATAAGCTTTGTGCTTAGATATGATTAAAGTTGAAAACTGACGTAAATAAAGAACAAAGTATGAAGAATACACAGCATATAGCTATTTCAAGGCTACAATGGAGGAGACCCTTCATCAGTGTAAAAAGCTCAGCAAGCAACATGAAAGCCATGAGAGAACCGAGTGTCACCGCGAGAACATCAGTATATACAGGGTTGTCCAAATTAAACTTCCCCAACTCAGAGGCCCGTGTAAGACGTTGTATGGGTCATAATGTGATGAAATTTTGGAAACAGACTCTTGAGACCATGCGCTCGAAATTTATTTAAAAAAAAAGATAGTACAAAAAGTTGCCGATAGGTGGCGCTGCAGATCAACAAGACATTCTGCAGATGTTCTGTATGAGTGCCGTAGTTCTCCACAACACTTTCCATTCGCAAAGCAGTGTGTTCTACAGCTTAACGCAGTAAGTCCACACTGATTCCATGAACATGACCATTAATTTTGTCTTTATGGTGTGCCAAGGTGGTGGGGTGTTATTTTTTTGAAGATTTGACTTCAGGAGGGTACGAAACTTGCTGTTACAGGAAGACGGTATCAAGACATGTTGACAACGTTTGTAATTTCTGAACTTCAACAATGTGGCCGCCTCCAGGACACGATATTTATGCAGGATGGTGCACCTCCCCATATTCTTCATGGCGTTCAATAAATGTTACATGCAACTTTCACCGATGCACGTGTGATCACCTGCTGTTTCCCAGCAGCTTAGCTTGGCCTCCTCGCTCGCCTGATATCACCGAGTGTGACTTTCGGTTATGGTGATTCTTAACGGATCGGGTCTATAGAGAACACCCCACTACCCTGGCACATCTTAAAGACGCAATTAATGTTCATGTTCGTGGAATTAGTGTGGACTTACTGCGTTCAGCTGCAGAACACAGTACTGTACGAGTGGAAAGAGTAGTGGAGAACTACGGGTCACATATAGAACATCTGTAGAATGTCTTGTTAATCTGCAGCGCCATTTATCGGCAATTTTTTGTGCTATTTTTTTTTTCTTTAATAAATATCGAGCGCATAGTCTGAAGTGTCAGTTTCCAAAATTTCATCACATTATGACCCATACAACGTCCTGCACGGACCTCTGAGTTGGGGAAGTTTAATTTGGACAACTCTATATTTCAGGTATTTAGTACTGTCAAAAGGTACCGTATTAGCCGGCATGCCGCAAAATTCGAGGGTCACCGGATTTTATATGACTTGTACCTGGTCCTTTCCAGCGTGCCGGAAAATTAGAGGTTGGAAAAAAATAACTTAATACCATCACAAGAACACTAAAAACTTTCAAAGTAATATAAGTTATTACTGGTGTGCCAAGCTCAAAGATCTAATCTGCACTTTTTATGAAAATTGAATTATTGTTGCCAGGTATAATTTGTTGCAACAAATATTATCTAAATACATTGTTTTATGGTCATTTGTGTACGGGAAATATGAAAAAAAAAATTTCGAAAAGAGTGCCATCTATAGAGGCATAAAACATTAAGAAGTGATTTCTGCATTTGCCACTCAGTGCAGATATAAATTTTGTAAAACGGCAGCATAGATCATTTTATTAATACAATTAAATGATTTAACTTTTATAAAAATGTTAATAAATAATAGCAAGATAACGCACCATCAAACCACCATGATTTATTTCGCCTCGGAGATCTGATATTCATTGGCTTGTTTTTGAGAAAGGCTTTTATTATTATTTTTCCTTATAGTGGTTTGCTTTGCGGTTGAAACTGAAGGGAGTAATTAATTTTTGTTTTGTTGCGAAATGAACCTTGAATTATCCGGCATGCCGGAAAATTCAAATTTTCCGGCATGCTGGTCAACCTCGCTTTTTTGGCAGGCTGGCTAATGCGGGGTAATACAGTATTAACAAAACGAAATTTTTCTACTACAGGTATATTGCTGTATTTTGTACACTTGCTGTATTTTTCATCTTATTTTTCGATATTATTTCATGTTCGCAATTAACTTTGAAACGAAACATGTCATTGCATAACACTAAAAGCACCATTGAAATAAAAAATAATCAGTCAAGCAATTCATTGAAGAAATTAAAATGTGAACTAATCTGCCAAAAAGGGGAGGGGTGGTAGTCATAAAATAACATGAAAAGTTGGATTACAATAATCCCTTAATTAAATACATTGAACCATGAAAAAAAAGCATTAAAATAGGAGAATGTGGGGCAAAGTGAAAGGTTAAAATATTTTTGCAGTTTGCAGTTTCATTAATTTATTCACATGTTTTTTCTGGTTATTTACTTATTTACTCATTCCTTCTCTTGTTTTGTTAATCATTCTCTATTTTAATTAATCATTTCTTTTTCTAATTAATTCATTTATTAGTTCATTTTCATTAATAATTCATTTATTCACATTAATCTGATGAAAATTACAGTAACTCATTAAATAGAAAATGTTTCATTAGAGAAATATTTTTATTTTAAATTTGCCCCATGATTTTTTGAGGTGAAAAATTTCTACCTTTCTTTAGAGGTGCAAAATAACTGCCCAAAAATGAAAAATAACACTTCAACACAAGTTGAATTACAAAATACATTATTCCTTCCCTATGTACCCTTGTTTCTAGACAAATTTCCAATTTGTTCACTTTGAAACAGGTATGGCATCTTAACTATTTCACTTAGCCCACTCCCGGCAAATTGTTAGTATTGAAATGCGACTGTGTCTCTCAAACGGCGATTGCTAGACTCAAAAGTGGCCACCTCAGGAGCCTCTCTTTTGAAAATGGAAAAAAAAAATCAACACTGTCAACATCTAGCCACTCCTGAGCATATTCTGGTGTGCATCGGGATTTCTAAGGTGGACTCAACATCTAATCCCCTACTTGTCAAAGATTTTTTGACCGTCAACAACCTACTGGAGTTGATCTGACTTATGTTAGGTCTTTAAAAAGGATAAGTAACACAACACTTTGCACCCCACATTCCCCTACGATTAACTCATTGATGCCTGACAATTTTTCTCCCAAAGATATTTTGTATACTGGTTACAAACAGTGTTTAATTAACAGGAAAAATAATGAAAAATATATTACGTAAAAAAAAATTTTTTTTTTTAAAGAAAGAAAATCGTCTTTGAAAAGTTATAATAGACCCCAGAGGGTACATACTTATTTTACTAAACTTTTTTTCTGCCTACGATATAACATTTAAAAAGACATTTCATAAGAAGAAATAAAATCAGCAATTAACACAAACTGGGAATCACTTTGAAAACTTAGCTTTTTTTCTTGAGATTGTGAACGATGTCATTTTTGATAAAGATCATATTAAAACTGCTACAGAACACACTTTACAATGGTTATGTGCTGCAATCTGATAATAACGAATTGAAACAATACCAAGGTACTCATTGAACACTATTATTTGGTTGAAATGTTCATTTTGGGGAAATTCAGACCCTTTTTTGGACCGTTCCTAAAAAGGGACGCTAGGCATTAATGGGTTAAAAGGTAAAATCAGAAAAAGAGAAGCAAACATGGAGGGAGGTAAAAGTTATTTTTCTACTTTTGCTAACGTAAAGAATTCGTTAAGCTAAAAATAACATAATAACTTTATTGGAAAAGTACCATCAAGCATTTGCACGGTGTTAAAATTATGAGTCTGCAAAACGATGGTTTAAAAATGGTAAAAAAAAGTTTTCAAATGACTCAAGATAAGTTGGAAAATTATTTAAAGGTATTTTATTATGAGTCTATGAATATTCATTTTAGGTATTACATTGAACTGTTCCTAGCCAAAGGTGATTTTAACATACATTAATATATATGGAAAAATAGCTACATGCAAACGCATATAATTTGTAACATAAAAAGGACATAGGCAGTAGCTAATTTTACCATACATCAGGGTTTCCGCTACGGTCGTATTTTTTGCAAAATGCGAATATACTATCTAAATTGCGAAAATGAAGCAAGGTCATTTTTGCTTTTCTGCTCTAATATTATAGGAACAAAAAACAATGCACGATCTAAGAGAGAAAGCAAGCGTGGTGATAACAAACCTACTCTTGTTATAGATCGTAGCCAACATGTATAAAATGCTATTAAATTCAACAATATATTGTCTTAATGAGCATAACATCCCCCCAATGAATTCACAATTGGCATTTTGAAACAACTTGTGTCATTTTAATGTGAATTTAAATCCAAAATCTTTCACTTTAAATATAAAAAAAAAAAAAAAATTACCATCCATAAATGTATTTCTTTCAAACTGTCAAGCCTGAATTTTGAATTTAGCTTCCAACAGATGAAATACATAGACTAGGTTAGAAAAATAGTAAACAGATTCACTATTTATGAGCCGTTGTTAGCATTTTGCTAAAGCCTTTTCTCCAAGTTTAGCTATTTTGCTAAAAAACTTTGAAACTTAGCTTAAACCCTGCCATGCATTGATTTTGAAAGATGAGATATTGTTTCGTTTTTTCTTTTTAACTCATACATAGAATACAGTTGTATTTTCCGAATAAAGCAATTGTAAATTTCTCAAAAATTTCGTTATCTTGGAAAAGATTCAATTTTTACAACTACTCGGCATTGGCTGAGTACCTGATTAAAATTAATTTAGCCAAGTGCCGAGTACTCGGTAAATTGGTCGAGTACCGAGTAATTACGGAGTTATTCGGTAAACCATTAGTTAAACCCCCCATCCCACCCAGAGGGTCAGATTTTTTTCCTTATTTTTCAACTATCAAAAAAAGTAGAATGCACGAAAAGCTATTTCATGCGCAGACTTGATATTAGGGCTTGATCGCTGGTGTTTTTTGGCCGATCGTTCAAAACCGGCTGATGGCCCATTCTTTTTCGTCTCGAATCGCCCGTGGCCGATGGAAAAATTCAACAATGTTAGCTGAAATGTGTGTTTCAAACTTTTTTTTAAGGAACAATAATGCATTCAGTACAATATAGAAACTTATGACAAGTAATATTTTTGTAAAAAATCATGCGTGTGTACTTGATATTAGGGCTCAAACGACGGCAGTTTTCAGCCAATGAACCGATTGTTTAAAGCCGGTAGATGGACAAATTTTTTTTTTCAAATGACTGACGGAAAAACTTAAAGAATGTTTTTTCAGGGACCGAAAATGTGTACAGTACATTCTAAAAAGCCTATTTCAAGTCATATTTTAAAAAAGTACATGTGCAGGCTTGATATTAGGGCTAGAAAGATCGCATTTGTCGATCAATGGGCCAATCCAATACCGATTGTAGTCAATTATTCAAAGACAGCTGATGGAAGACTATATTTCTTTTTGAATGCTGATGAAAAATCTTAATAAAAAGCAGCTGAAATGAGTGTTTCATATATTTTTTAACTAACAAAGGTATTCGACAAGCCATATTTAAACAAAAACATGAACAGATATATAAATAGGATAATATAGCAACATGTAGGCACACGACATATTTACATTTCAAGTTTTTAAATGAACTTATTGCATCAAAAATCATAGAACAAATGAAGAGAAATGGGCATAGATGCTTGAAATATGTTCTTGATTAAAAAAAGGAAAAAGAGAGTTGGGTGTTTAATGGGCTGTATTTTTAAGTCAAATTAATATTTAAATGTTCAAAGCTAAAAGAACGGAAGTACAAGTGAAAGGAAAGTTTATCAAGGTATGTATTGAATTAAAAAAAAAAAAGAATATCAATGGAAATCAAAAATATTACTGTTGAAAAACAAAACTCAAATTTTTATAGAAAAGAAACCTTGAGGTTTTCCACACTCCATAATTTCACTAAAAATAAATTACAGGGTTCATACTCATTTTCAAAAATGAAAATTAAGGACTTTTGAAGGACTCCCAAATTTTTTTAAGGACTCATAGGAAAATATTTAAATAGCTTTAGGAACACAATTTCAAATTACTCAATTTACGAGTACATTAAAATTTAAAGTGCAGAGAGATTCGCAATGGACTCTGATTCAAATGACAATGAATGATTAAGATCTATTCAAATGACTACCATTCTGAATTGGGAACAGAAAGTAGCTATAGAGAACGCTACAAATAGGATAAACAAACGACATCGTCTAATCATGCTTTTCTAAAGCTCTTAAATATTTTTACTCTTTGAGTTTACTATTATTCTGGCCCACTTTTCTCATTTTAAGATTGTTTTGTTTATATTTGCTACTATTTCATTTTCAATGCAGTAATCATTTTTTCAAATATTTTTTAAATAAATTAACCGTATTTTTTACCATCGCGTAAATACGCTAACACTAATGTTGCTTATTTAAATGCTTAAGTCCTTTTAAATCTTTTGTTCTTAATTTCAATTCATTTTGACTGTTTTATTTGTACATTATAAGCTTGTTTTTTTTCCTTCGCTAATTATTCTTTTTTTTTTTTTCGATGGAAATTTTATCAATTGTGGATAATAGAAATTTATGTGTGGAATATCATTTGTGTAAAATTATCATTGGTGGATAATAAACATTTCAATGGAGCAAATTGCACCCTTGAAATTTTTAGGTGGGAGGTTTTGTGGCCTCCCCGATGTATCAATCTCTTTTTTAAATCCAAAATTATGTTAAATTATACTAAATATAAACTGAAGATGTTTAAAAATCTTAAAATAATTGAAAAAAAAAAAAAAGGATCGATTCAGTATTTCACTTTCTGATAGAAGCAACTCTTAAAAAACACGGGATTTCGTTCAAAATTTTTGAATTTAATAAAAAATAAAAATAAATTTCATTTATTTTCTTCTTAAAAAAGCGTATTAAACAACAAAAATGCAAAAAATCCGATTCCTGTAGCGGATGCAAAGAGATTGCAGTTTTCAAAGTGATGACATCAAAAGCATAAAAACGGAATATAAAAGAATTTATTTTGGTAAAAACTTTATACAATTGCATTTTAAAGGTCTATGATAAACATATTATTAATATCTGTTAACACAATTAATGCAAAGATAAAATAAAACGATCCATTCAGCGTTTAACATTTAGACTCATAAAAGAACAGTTAATTTTGCTTTAAAAAATTTAAAATAATGATCTGAACAAGAAATAAAGCGAATTTTCATTTATTTGCCTCCTAATAAAGAGTAATTAGCTTGAAAAATAAGAAAAATTCGATTTTCATATCGGATGCAAAGAGATCGTATTTTTCAAAATAAAAGCATCAGAAGTATAAAAACGATAAATAAAATAAAATAATTTATTAGAGTAAAATAATTTTAGAATTACATTTCATCAGGTTTATATAAGGGTCATTCCACGTCAAATCAACCCAAAAAATGAGATTTTGACACCCATAGTCTCAGATTTTGCTGAAACTTGGCATAATTGTTCCTTTTATAGAGTTGAGAAAGAATGACAAATTTTTTTGCTCTATCTCAAATGGTTTAAATTTTATGGAGGGTCAAAATTTTTGAAATTTCACGATTTTTGCCGATGGCGCGCAGGAAAACCAATTCGCGTTTATGCAGAAAATAAATCATAACTTCCATATTTACCAACCAATATTGATGATTTTTTTTTTTCAATGTACCTGATTATGCAAGAGTTATAGAAAAAATATAATTTTCTAAGTAGGTATCTATAAAAAAATATGAAAAATTCCTGAAGTACAATCCCAAAATTTTTTTTATATTTCTGATCTAAAAGATGCATTTTATCACACAAAAAAATAACTTTGGTGGTTTTTACACTCCTACATTTAAATTTAGGGCATAAAACATTTTTTTTAAGATAGCAATATGAAAAAAAAAAAAAAAAAAAACCTTTAGCACCAGCCTTGCTCTTGAAGGGTAAAAATCTGACTAATATTATGCAGTATAGTCCAGAACACACCCTTATCTTAAATATACATCATAAAATATTAAAAATTACAATACAAAATTTTAATTACAAAATTAGATGTAATGATAACTTATTCAATAAACACATCGTTGAAATGAAAATCCTCGAAAACCTATCTCAAGGAACATACATAATATTAAAATATCTTTTAATTGTACATACATGAACTAGTAATTTCAAAAATTGAGCTAGCAGTAAATAATCCCTCCATTTCTTTTTAATTTTTATAAGTGATCTAATGTATTTTAGAGCATAAAAAGAGATCATATTTGTAGTTTTACACTTCAGTCATTAATTTTCTTTACTTTTAAGATATTGTTTAAACTAACTTTTTCTCTAGAAATTTTCAAACCCAAAATGAGAATTAGAAAAAAGAAAGAAAATAACAGTGATATAATAGGATTAAGACATTGTCCCTCACACACACACACACTCATCACAGGGTTGGCAAAGGTGGGCCCAGCCCAGAAAAACCCGCCCGGGTTTTTCTGGGCGGGTCCACCAACAAAAACCCACCCGGGTTTTTGTCAAAAGTGGGTTTTTGTTAATTTCTAAGTTATCAACAAATATTAGTCAACAATAATATCTCATCTAAATTATACATAAAAAATAAGTAAGAAATCAGGTTTATTTGAGATAATTTTTCTTAGAGTAATTATTTATTTTATAAAATAATTATTATTTCTTCAATTTTCAAGTCATCGTCCAGAAAATTTTCCTAGCTATGATACTACTTTTTTTTGCAAAATACTTATTATTATTATTATTATTTATTTATTTTTGATAGCAAATTTCAAATTTTAAAATAAATTGAAAATGCACCATTGATTAACTTCTTGTAGATGGAAAAAAATTGCTTAATTAATGTTTTATGATAATTTTGATTCAACACAGAAGTCAAATAATGATAAAATACTGCAATTTTTTCTTTTATTCTGGAGCAAGAAAAATAAAGTTTTGCTCTTCATTTCTTCTAACCCTACTGCATTTAGTATGTGATGATTTTCAAGTCCTATATTATAGAGGTACCATACCACTGACTTTAAGCACTAAACCTTTTCTTTGATTTAAAAAAAAAACAAAGAAAATGCGTCCCCACGCAGTTTATTACTACTAAAATATTATGATAAGCATTTATTAATAAATTTATAATTCTTGCAAAGTTCTAATGTTAACCTAGTTTTTTCTTAAAATTATTTCAAAAAAAAAAAAAAAATCAATTAAGCGTCCCCACTCCCCCCTCCCCATCTGAAATTAATCAGTTTTGGTTTTGAAAATAAGAAGGGGGGGGGAGACACCTCCCTTATCTCAGAGACACACCTATCATTGAGATATGCCTTATAAAAAACATGCAAATGACATGACTAGATATTGAAGCAGGCTACTTAATGAGAAAAGATGATTATTTCTATTAATAAACAAGTGCAAATGGTTTTAATTTTTTAATGATATAAATTTAAGTTTTTGAAACTTTCACCCCCTAAATATTCCTGAATTTGTAGGAAAGCCCATTTGCAACAGTTCTTCTATTTCGTAAAAGACAAGTGATAAAAGTTTATAGCTGAAACCATTGTGCAAAGCTTCTTAAATATACACATTAAACATTACAATTCGGTTGATGATATTATTAATTGATATTGTTAATAATATTAATTATTAATTGATTGACATTGATTAAATGCAATTCAGAACTTTAACTAAATAAATATATTTTTATTTGAAGGAATGCATGCATTATATATCAATACCCGCATAAGAAATAAAATTTTAATACAAAAACCCAGAAAAACCCGCAAAAACCCAGAAAAACCCACAAAAACCCGGGTGGGTTGGGTTTTTGTAGAAAAACCCGGGTTTTTGCCAACCCTGACTCATCATCCCCCACTTTTCATCAAGTCATAAATAAGAGCTCCCCTCCTCTGGCACTTCTTAGTGCTGAATGAAAATAAGCAAAGTAACTAAAATCCCTTTGAGAGGCTGTTAGCTCATTGATGAAACAGGTGTGAAGCCTTTTTTGAAACAGAACACATTGCCTTGACTTGTTTATCATGTGTGGTTTGAGATTCTGCAGTTGCATATGGCTCTGATGCTTGGGGGTTCTCCCATTTCCCACCCATGAAACTTTGGTAAAAACAGAAGAGCACTGCCTTAACCAGTCATTCAGTCAACTGTTGCTGGAGTAACACATATGATTGAGTTTTGAATTCATGTTCTGATTCTGATTTCCTATTAGTGTATGCTTTAGTTGTAATTATATATGTGAATATTTTTTGTTCTAATATTGTTATTTAAAAAAAATGGAGAAGTGCGGTGTTGGAGAAGTTACTCAGAGTGATTGTCATTCGTTTAGTTTTGTCAAGAAAAAGGACACAAAGAGTATTACTAATCTCTCTGAAACTGAGTTAACTCTATTGAAATTAAGAATAGATACAAGCAACGAGTTAAAAACTATTTGTCTTCATCATCAATGTGTATATTTGCAAAAGTATGAATTTTTACAAAAGTATTGTTGTGATCCTTTTCGAATACACAAGACTTCCATTCAGAAAGGACTTCGTGTTGTATCTTTAAAGCAAAGTAGATTAATTTCAGCAAAGGGTTGTCAAGTGAAACCAGGACAGAAACTTTGTTCAAACTGCAGGAACAAGTTTTCTCAACTGAATGATGATATTGAGGAAAACAGTGAAAGCCGAAATTCCACCGAAGAAGAAGATGAAGGATTGAATCCTAATGAATTAAAAAATGTACAAAAAAAAAAGATCAATTGAGGAACTGAATTCTTCTTTGCATGATATTGGATGCTCCCCAATAAAATTACATGCACTTGGTGAACATAGCAAATCATCCTACGGCAAAAAAAAGCTACAGAGAGTGCACGAAACTGTAAAAGAAAAAATTGAAAATGTTCTTGAAGTTAATTTGCCAGAAGAAAAAGATGATCCAGAAAAAGATGCTATGCAAAAATCCAAAGATCTGGACAAACTAATTAACATTATTAAGGGTGAGTTAAGTGATGCTCCAAAAAATAAACAAATTCAAATGCTGACAATTCCAGCTGCATTGATGTGGTCAAAAAGAAAAATAATAGAGACTTTCAATGCTTCTGATTACTCAGTTCGCAAAGCACAAAAACTATTTAAAGATAAGGGGTTTTAGCAGAACCAGAGCCAAGACATGGGAAAATGTTAAGTCCTGAAACTATAGAGTTAGTAGAACAGTTTTACCAGAGTGACGAACATTCCAGAATTCTGCCGGGAATGAAAGATGTTGTAAGCGTAAGAAAAAAGTTTACGAAAGAAAGCGTTTAATTTTGTGTAACCTCAGGGAGCTGTATTTAAAATTTAAGTTAAAGTACCCAAACATGAAGATAGGTTTATCAAAGTTTTGTTCTTTAAGACCAAAGTGGTGTGTTTTGGCTGGTGCTAGTGGCACACATTTAGTGTGCGTCTGCACAATTCACCAAAATGTAATTTTACTAATTAAGGGGGCAGGAATTGTAGAAGATTATAAAGAACTTATGTCATTTGTTGTTTGCCAGGACACAAAAAGGGAATGTA
The DNA here is from genome assembly GCA_038373865.1 of Uloborus plumipes. Taxonomy (NCBI): domain Eukaryota; kingdom Metazoa; phylum Arthropoda; class Arachnida; order Araneae; family Uloboridae; genus Uloborus; species Uloborus plumipes. The sequence goes on from JAXGGA010005564.1 coordinate 57,622, forward strand.
TGCTTCGACATTGTGATGAGTGCCCGCCAAAAAGCAACCTAATCCAATTTTTAGAATCAAAATTCGAAAATTATGAAAATGAAGACGTTGTTGAATATAGTCAGTGAGTTTCCACGGATAGTACTGAAATGATAAGATGTTCAAGCTCAGTTACTGAATTCATTGATTTAAAGCAAAATATCCTCAAATTACAAATGTTCACTACTTCAGTGATGGATGTGCTGGGCAGTATAAAAATAAGTTCAACTTTGTGAATTTGTGCATGCACGAAAAAGATTTCCAACTTCAAGCTCAGTGGTCATTCCACGCAACTAGTCATGGAAAAACAGAATGTGACGGAATAGGGGGTACTGTTAAATGTGGAGCGAGAAAACATAGTTATCAACGAGAGCTAGGCAAAGAAATATTGACAACAAATGAGCTTTTTGAGTTTTGCAAATCTAGCTTTAAAAGCATTCACTTCAAATTGATTTCTAAACAGGAAGTTGATTTAACTCGCCAGACTTTAGAGAATCGATTTAAATTAGTTGAAACTCTTCCTGGAACAAGAATGTTCCACAATTTTCGACCAATAGATGATTTAGGAAACATTGAAGCCAGAAGAATAAGTACTGATGAAAAACCAGCTCTCACTTTCAATTTGTACAACAAACAGCAAATTTCAATCGTGAAAATAGAAGTTATTTTCTGGATGTTTCATTGCAAGTATGTATGACAATTTGTGGTATTTTGGCATGGTGAATGAGGTAAATGAAGAAGAAAAAGATGTCACTGTAAGTTTTATGCATCCTCATGGACCTTTACCATCTTTTTTCTGGCCCGAGAGGGAGGATATTTGTGCAATCCCTATCCCTCATGTCCTAGCAGTTGTGGAGCCCCCTAAAACAACAACTGGAAGAACTTACCACTTTTCTCGAGACTGCATGAAAAATATAAATTCAGTTTTTCAAAATACTTTTTCTCCTGTCTACAACTAAAAGTGTTTCTAACATTATGTACATTCCTTTTGGTAAGTTTTTAATGTTTACTATTTTCATTAAAGAGCGTTATCAATGGATGTTCATAATTGCATCTAATTTTGTAATTTAAAATTTTTGTTGTAATTTTTACTATTTATATCATGTGTATTCAAGATAAGGGCGTGTTCTGGACTATACTGCATAATTATTAGTCAGATTTATACCCTTCAAGAGCAAGGCTGGTGCTAAAGGTTTTTTTTTTTCTTCATATTAATTGCTACACTAAAAAAAAATGTTAATGCGTAAATTTAAATGTAGGAGTGTAAAAACCACCAAAGTTATTTTTTGTGTGATAAAATGCATCTTTTAGATCAGAAATATAAAAAAATGGGGGGATTATTTACTACCCTCTTGGAGATATCTCATTTTAAGTAAAGCTCTATACTTGGTTAAAAAAAACCACTAAATTGTACTTCAGGAATTTTTCATATTTTTTTATAGATACCTACTTAGAAAATTATATTTTTTCTATAACTCTTGCATAATCAGGTACATTGAAAAAAAAATCATCAATATTGGTTGGTAAATATGGAAGTTATGATTTATTTTCTGCATAAACGCGAATTGGTTTTCCTGCGCGCCATCGGCAAAAATCGTGAAATTTCAAAAACTTTGACCCTCCATAAAATTTAAACCATTTGAGATAGAGCAAAAAAATTTGTCATTCTTTCTCAACTCTATAAAAGGAACAATTATGCCAAGTTTCAGCAAAATCTTAGACTATGGGTGTCATGACTGGGTTGAAGTGATATGGATTGACCCATAATGAATGTCATTAATAATCACCGACAGTCTTTTAAAAATTAAGGAAATTTTTTCAAAATTCAGGACTTTTTAAGGGTTTTTTAGAGACCTTAATTTTGCTTGATAAAATTAAGGGTTTCTTAAGGGTTTTTTAAGGAAGTACGAACTCTGAAGTAAATGAACTTTTCATAGTGCTGAAGAGAAGCATCCCTGATGTTAATCCTCTCTTTTTAAATGCAGCAAAAGGTTCTAAAGTGCACAATTTAAATTTTAAAGGGTAAGCCTTTCAATCCCATCAAGCAGAAGTTCCAGTTTAAAACTGTAAAATGCACAGTAATAAACTAAATTTAGCAATTTTACAGTTTATTGCTCTGCATTTTAGTTTTAAGCTGGAACTTCGGCTTATTGCAAAAACAAGTTTACTTTTGCAGAGTAGACTAACACGCTAATATGTATGAGGTAATTATTTCAATGAAAGTGCATATAATTCTTAAAACTCTCATATAAGTGATCGTTTGATAAGTGCTTGTGTTGCGAACATTTCCATAGCAGTCCGAATTCGACAAATTCCGAAATCCTTAACTGTGGTACATCAGCATTTAAATGTTTCCAGCGGCCAATGGGCCGATATTTTCTTCAAGTAAGCAAGGAGTAATGGTCGCCGATGGATAATTTTTTCAACCATCGGCCGATGCATCAGTCAAGTTTTGATGTCTTAAAAATAGATAAAAAAGAAAATGTAAAGATGTATCATGTTGCATCAGTGGTGCTCATAATAACACTTATTCTCGGCACTTAATCTTTCCGGGCTTGCCAGGATGAAACAATAGTTTCCGGAAAGTTGGTTATTATGTCTAAGTCACTAGAATCAAAATAACAAGGACCGATCCAGAAATATTCCATGGGAGGGGCAATTGTTTTTTTTTTCCACCTGCCCCCTTTTATCTTATATCCTGGTTAACACATGCTTATTATAAATGTTTCGGTTTTCTATTTCGAAAAAATTCCAGATCAGAGCCGTGAATCCAAACCACTTCTCATAGTGTCGTCGAAGATCATCTAAAATTGCCTTAATTGAACTTCAAAGTCGAAAACTGCAGGAGAAGGGTTCCTTGTATCCGCCCCTGTTATTACCAAAACTGGTGAGAGATGTGTGAGGGAAAAGGGGATACATTTGGATTCGGGCGGTCATTTTATTTAGGAATCAGCATTGCTACTCTCAAATGTCATCCTTTAATTTCAGCGTAAATTTACAGAAATGGAAAAAGTAGACTACTTACCAAGTTTTCAAATTTTTTGCGATCTTTATCCTTGCTTTTAACTGAATGTTAGATGGTTCGCAACTCGATGGTAGTGATAGATATCTACTTCGAATACCAAATGCAGTAACGAAACAACTGTAGGAGGAAAAAGTTTTCCGTTCGATTTTTCAAACGATAAAAGTCACGAATAGACAGGAAACGCAAAATACAGATGACAGCATTTCACTCACCCCTAACGCAATCAGCAGCACGCTGACCGATTTCCCGCGTAAACAACTGAAAGCGGTTACAATCAAGATTGTTTTCGTTTCGTGGAAGATTATATGAGAGCGGAAGAAGTGGTGGAGTAAAACCTTAAGTTGAAGAAAACCGAATCAGTCACGTGTTAATTGAAAACAAATCCGAATCTTGATTTGGCGTAGCGTACGTAGATATATTCTATTTGTTTTTATTTTTTAATTGCAACAAAGAAATCGTTTATGTGTACTAAACAGTTACAATTCTTTCTCTTCACAAAATTTCGTGTTATGCATTTAAGCATTGAAACTTAAATCAAATAAAGAACGACCTAACCAAATTCCTTCGAAATAACAGCAGAGATTTTCTTAAAACTTAAATCCTTAGAAAGATCAAAATGCTGCAAGTGAAAATTTTCATATATTCAACACTGTGAAAAAAATATTGTAGAGGATATTTTTGTTCGTCAAAGTTCGGACGATGTTGATTCTTTTTTTTTTTTTTTTTTTCTCAACACGAATATTTTTTTTATCCTGTTCCTATCGTCACTGTTTGTAGATATCACGTTTTAAGTTTTTTATTTATTATTTTTTTTATTCAGAAGCCATCAGCTTCAACCTACATGAGGACTGCGAACTATGCGCCTTGCATCCTGACAAACACAGGACAGATTTACGGCACAGAGAGGATGAAATAACATCCATGGGCAAGGCGGGACTCGAACCCGACGACCACTTGCAGGCGAGGAGAAAACTCTACCTCTAGGCCCGCGTGACCCCCCTCTACTCCTTATTTTCTGTTTTTTTTTTTTTTTTTCTTTTTTTGTATTATCCCCAATAACCGTGCTACCCAATTCCGCGGATAATCAAGAGTATAAAAAAATATTGCATACTTAAAAATCATTTATTTTCTGAAAGTGACACTTGTTTTTTTTTTTTTTTCAAAACATAGTTTTCCATTTCAGTTGAACATAGAGTTTATATGGATAAAGTTGGGCCTTTTTCCATTGGTCTATAATGGGATGGTTTTTATAAGGTGTGGTCGTTATAATGAGTGTCAACATTATTCTTTGAAAGAAACACCTTTTACCTTTAGTATGTTTTTTCACTTGGTTTTGCCTTTTAATGTATTTCCCGTATTTTATGTTTTTCAAACCCTGAGGAACGTAACATCCCAGGTAGCACAAAAAACGTTTAAACGTTTTATAAAGATTTTTAATCCATTGTCACAACGTTAATAACCATTTTACAACCTTTAAAAAACGAAGTGTGCTACTTGGGATCGGAGTTTCCTTGTATCTACAAAAAAGAAAATGATTTATATCATTTTTGGTTTCTTATCCCAGTCTGAGTTTAAGAAATTGTAAGTCCGTTCTAGCATAGGAGGCTGGTGCGCCGCAAAAGTTGGGGGGGGGGGGGGGGGGGGATAGGTAGAGGTACTTCTGTTTTTTTTTTCGCAAAATTTGGGTTTGATCATTGGATTTTAACATAAGTGATAAAAAGACCTCTAAAAATTCGAAATGTTTTGAAATAACATGAAAAAAGTTCATTTTTTGGAATGTTCAGCTTTTATTTTCGTAAAATGAATCAATCCTCTGAGTAAAAAAATCATTTTTAATCTATCATTAGTTGTTAACTCTGAAAAGTGAGAGGGCAAGTCCTCTTCACTTATGAAAGTGAGGGGGCAGCCGCCCCAATTTACGAGCCGCCTATGCTTTCTAGTCTAAATTAGCGTACTTTTCAATAGTCTGTTGAGTTTGGGGAATAGCCAAAAATCGAAAGGGGTCACATCACGAAAGTAAGGAGCCTATGCATTTACAGGCGTTTGACTTTACGATAAAACGTCGAAATCAAATGCGGAAAAGGTGCAGAAAAACAACAGGGTTTTTCAGTGTTTCAGTTACACATTGCGGATCTCCGAAATCTTCTCTGAGTGAGTTAGTTACGTCAAATCTACTTATTAGCTTCAAAACCATAGAAACTTCAAAAGTTGAGGAATATTACACGGCATTTAAAAAAACACAACTTTTACGATAGAAAGGAATTTATTTAAACAAAGAACAAATAAAAACAAAATAAAAAACATTTAGTTATAAGGGGAAGTTTTGAACAATAACTATCCTCACTTTAATGACAATTAAAAAGAATTTTAGTTTTGAAATCAGTTATATTTGTATTTTAATCAAATTTAAAAGAATTCCTGAAAGGAAAATAATTTACCCGCATAAATAAACATTAATGCACCCCTTCCGTCGGAATTATGAAATAGTTAACCAAAAATGTTTTTATTTGGTATACAAAGTACTATGGCTAAGAGCATCTCACAAACAAAATTTCAAGCTTGTGAGTAAAAAATTAAAAGAGTTATGACGTGTCCGATTTTCGAGATACATATTGTAACGAGTCCGTAGCACCTTCAACTTTCTTCAAATGAGCATTCCAATCTTGAGGAAGTAACTATAAATTTATTTACAAGTATTTACACTATTTACAATAAAGCAGGAAACAATTGCTAAACATCCAGCAATTAGGTAGCAAACAGTACACTGTACTCTCAACAGTAACTCAACACCACGTATCTAACGTGAACAGTAATTAAGCAATTACAAAAGCAAAACAAACATCCGCTCAAAGCGAATAAAAACGAGTCACCGGATCAAATCTGAAAACAACTGACTGACTAAAAACTGTGTTCAAGGCTATTTATACACGGAAAGAAATTACGACAATATTCTAGAAAAACCCGGAGCATTCTGTTCATTCATAACTTTAAACAATCCATTCACAAATTCTAGTGATAAAAAGAAAACCACGCGAAAATGTCTTCACGCTTATTAAATGTAGGGCAAGTGTAAAAACTACAAAACGTTACAGGGCCGGTATACAAGTGATAAAGGCGATATCTTCAGATACTTTTGCAACATGACGTCAGATAGAACCAAAACTAGTAAAAATGATGCAAAGCAGGAAAAACAACAACTATTTACAAGATTTGTAACATTGCCCCCTTCCCAAGGACTGCACGTCCCGGGCAGTACAATCCCCAGAAAGGAAGCAAGGGAAAATTTACAGGTGCACACATTACATGATGACCAATCATAAACATGATAAACAATAACAATGAGAACATGAAAGAAATAATAACATTGATGAAGTAATATTACAGACAATTAAAGGCAAAAGTTATATACAAAATTTACAAACAAATTACCATGGTAGCTTTAGATTTACTTTACGAACTATGGCCATAGTATGGGGCTAGCCGATCATAATGGACAACCCTAGGTTTTGAATGTGATGACTTCTGGATCCTCACTACGACGTCGTTCAGCCGGTGGAGAACTGTGTAAGGTTCATCCCAATGCGACTGCAATTTGGGTGACAGACCTTTACGTCGGATGGGATTCCATAGCCATACTTTGTCACCTTCTTGAAAGTCATGACCAGTGGACCTTGTGTCGTATCGGGTCTTCATCTTCTCCACTAGAGTCTCTGCTACAGTGGTAGCTTCTTGATCCGGAATGGAATATGCTTCGGGCTACTTGGTAAAATAGTCAATGGAAACGAGGATGTATTTGTTCCCATCAGTAGTTTTCGGTAGAGGACCAAGAATGTCGATCCCGATTCGTTCGAAAGGAGCTCCTATAGTCTGTGGGCCAAGTGCAAATATCGTTCAGGTTCGTTTACCAATCTTAGGGACTACGAGAACTTGCTTGAAATCTATTAATATTGATGTACTCAATCGAAAAATCCAATGTTCCCAAGCGGAACTTGTCTCATTAAGTTTTAATTAGTAATTGAAACACGAACTCTTTTCCTTGGCCTGGTCACTCTTTCACTAGAGACGTTGTCCCTAGGTGGCGCTATTGCACAAAATATTTGCAATCTAAAATTTTAATAAACAGTCTTTCAACCATAATTTTACTTTTTTACTCGATTTTACATTTCAAAATATATTAATACGCTTTGAATCACTCACTTTTTTCGCTGTGTGACTTAATTTAAAATCAAAATCGAACATTGTATCAATCCGCCAGGCGTTTCAGATATTCTCATTCTTTATTTTTGATCAAAGAGCGCCAGTTCGCGCGGTTTCGTTTCGCGTCGCTGTCTTTTATTTCTTGATATCCCCTTTTGGCGATGTTTCACAAAGAGCAACTTTTAGTGGAACGACATTGTTGTATACCGTATTTTTTGCCGTATAAGATGCACCGTCTTGTACGGCATAAATTTTAGATTAATTAAAATTGGGGGATTTAATTTAAAATTGGGTGTGTCTTACACGGCGAAAAATACGGTAATATTGCATTTTTTACGCTGCTATTTTGAATAACGTTTGATTTTTCAAAATTTTAATTAAATCTTATAAAATTGAGTGTTTATTGTTTTTGCTACATAACTTGCAGTCGTGAAAGGAGTTAGTGTAGGAGATATAGAGATTAAATAAGAACCAGTTTAGACATTTTGCACACAATATTGCACAAAATATTTGCAATTTAAAATTTCAATAAACAGGTTTTCTACCCTAGTTTTTCTTTTTCATACGATTTTATGTTGCAAAATATATTAATAAGTCATAATATACTTACTTCACGTCTTTTGTGATTCAGTTACTAAGAAAATCACAAAACTGTATCAATCCACATTTCCGCTTGTTCTTAATCTCGTTGTTTCGTTAATGGCCCTATATAATCCAGTCAATGAATACATTATAGAATGCATGGAATATGCGAGAGTATTTGACTACAGAATATTGTTAGGGGTAGTTAGTAAGTTAATATACTGAAAGTCCCCGACCCTGGGGGGTGAGCTAAAGGTGGGAGGGGGGGGGTGGAGAGGGGGAAGCAAATTTTGGGTTTTTCGAAAAATCGCGGAAATGGTGGGAAAAATTGGTTTAAAATAAAAATTCAAGCTAAACAAACTTCGTATAACAGTGTTTCTACACATATTTGTCGAATTTTCAATAATTTTCCAGGTGTATATTGTGAAAAAACGAGAAATTTCGGAAAAACTCTCTATTTTTGTCAAGCAACGTTGAATGGTTCTATTTTAAAAAGGGAGACAGCTTGATTACGAAAATGCACGATAGCAGCATTTCCACGTACTCCGATATTATTTAATTTTTATAGAAATGATAAGGAAGAGAAAAAAAAAAACACCAACACAAATCAACACCTCAAATATACGAATGTAACGAAAAACAAAACAAAACAAAACAAAGAAAAATCCCTTCTCATTCCTTATCTCTCTTATCACAATCACCCCCTGTTTCATAAAATCGGTTGAGACCTGACGCATGCGCGAATTCGAGGAAGGTCGCCGAAAGGAATATCAAACAGTATCTATATATCCATCTATATGTACATATAAATATATAGGCAGAGACAGACACATATATATGATATTTAACGTAATTATCCGCCCCTAGAATTCCATTTTCGCATATTTTGCCATCTATCTTTAATGGCCTGTAAAAAACTAATGAGACAATATTTTTTCGGGAACATTGTGTTTTTTTCATCTGTAGACTCTAAGGATTCAGAAAAATATCACATTTCGTAGTCCCCAAAGTTGGCAAACGAAACCATGTTTCTAAGCATATTTTCTGCCTTCGGCTCACAGACACATTGTAGCTTCCCGCGGCTTCTTCTCTTCGGTCCTTTACGGGCAGCACAGGCGTCACAAGAATGACACCACTTCTCCACGTCATCCTTCGCCTTGCTCCAGAAGAAGCGCTCTCGAACCTTGTGGAGGGTTTTCAGGATATCAAAGTGTCCTCCAGTCGGACTACTGTGCAGTAGGGTGTATCGAAAAAAACTTTTTTTCGAAATTCAATTTACTAAGTTGATGAAAAGTTGCCCCTACCTACCCACATATTCCACAAAAAATTTCAGTCTAATCAGAAATTGTTTAGATGTTCCGCACGAGGCCTGAAATTTGTGAATTTCTTCAAAATTATTAATTTTTTCTAATTTTTTTTAAATATTAAGAATAAATGTTAAAAGTAATTCAATTTGAAAAATGAACACAGCAAAATCGGGGGACAAAATTGGGCTTGAAAAAAAGTATATTAAACAGCATTTAGATCTCCCACATTTATTCTAAACTTACGTAATTTTCACCAAAACTAGCATTTTACAAGGCCATGCGGCTTGGTTAGAAACTTGTTTATGAATGTGGAATCTAACTGAATTAACACTTGAAACTGGGAATCATCTGTGATTTATGTGGAGTAAAAAGTAAATTAATATAAACTATAAACAGAATCTAAGTCCCTCGTCACACAGTGCCCGCGTTCTATCTGGGTCCCCGTGATGGTAAACGAAATACAGCTCCGCTAGCGTAGCTGCTATAGGATTGAAGAAGAACATTTATCTTTGGTTGAGGAAACAGACTCGAAATATTTCAGACATGGTGCTCCAGTAAATGGCCCAGGGAAAGAAATTGTAGCCTTTATAGCTTCAGTTTCATGATTTATGGGAAAAAAAGTTCTATTGATAAAGACCATAAAAGTTATCGGTTGTTATGGCACATCAGTTAACACTGGAAAATCGAATGGTGCTATTAGACTTTCAGAAAAGTCTTTAGAACCCTCACTACAAACTGTGGTATGTTTTCTTCATTTAATCCATTACCACTTACAGAGTTAACGGTGGCTCTTGATAGGCCGACTACTGGACAAAATTCTTTTTGTTGACCAATTGGAGAATTCTTACAAGATTTCTAAGATCTACGACCAGTCATGAACTTTAAGATAATAGAACGCGTTTTACTAGAAGTTGATGTCAAAAAATTGAGACAAAAATACTTATGGGATGGGTCTAAAGCTATAATGTCTGGCAAATGTTCTCAAAATTTAGCAAAAAGGAACCCTGCAAGCTTTTCCCAAGCAAGATGGCTCACAATGGCAAACAGTTTTGAGGCTATACATCGCAACTAGTGATCCAAGTTCAGAGTTAAGTAAACTTTCAGAATGTATAATAAAGGTTTATACTCTCTGCATTTTTACAATCGAATCTCAGCATAAAATTATTCATGCATATAAGCATTTTTTAAGACCATAGATTGCAGCAAGTATTTGGATACAAATCTCCAGAATGTTATCCATTCCACATTGTACAGAAGTAATCTTGCATGGGAAAAGCTTGCAGGGTTCCTTTCTGCTGAATTTTGAGAACATTTGCCAGACATCACAGCTTTAGACAAATCCCATAAGTTTTTTTGACTCAATTCTTTGACAACAACTTCTGGTAAAACGCGTTCTGTTTTCTTAAAGTTTATGACTGGTAGATCTGAGCAATATTGTAAGAATTCGTTAATAGGTCAACTAAAAGAATTTTGTCCAGTAGTCAGCCTATCAAGAGCCACCGTTAACTTTCTAAGTGGTAATTCATTAAATGAAGAAAACATACCATGGCTTGTAGTGAAGGTTCTAAAGACTTTTCTGAAAGTCTAATAGCACCATTCGATTTTCCAGCGTTAACTGATGTGCCATCACAACCGATAGCTTTTATGTTCTTTATCAATAGAACTTTTTTTTCCCCATAAATCATGAAACGGAATTGATAAAGGCTACAATTTCTTTCCCTGGGCCATTTACTGGAGCGCCATGTCCGAAATATTTCGAGTCTGTTTCCTCAACCAAAGATAAATGTTCTTCTACAATTCTATAGCAGCTACGCTAGCGGAGCTGTATTTCGTTTACCATTACGGGGGCCCGATAGAACGTGGACACTGTGTGACGAGGGGCTTAGATTCTGTTTATAGCTTATATTATTTTACTTTTTACTCCACATAAATCACAGATGATTCCTAGTTTCAAGTGTTAATTCAGTTAGATTCCACATTCATAAACAAGTTTCTAACCAAGCCGCATGGCCTTGTAAAATGCTAGTTTTGGTGAAAATTACGTAAGTTTAGAATAAATGTGGGAGATCTAAATGTTGTTTAATATACTTTTTTTCAAACCCAATTTTGTCCCCTGACTTTGCTGTGTTCATTTTTCAACTTGAATTATTTTTAAAATTTATTCTTAATATTTAAAAAAAATTAGAAAAAATTAATATTTTTGAAGAAATTCACAAACTTCAGGCCTCGTGCGGAACACCTAAACAATTTTTGATTAGACCGAATTTTTTTGTGGAATATGTGGGTAGGTAGGGGCAACTTTTTATCAACTTAGTAAATTGAATTTCGAAAAAAAGTTTTTTTCGATACACCCTACTGTGCAGTTCCTTTAGAACGTCTGGAATTCTTGATCTGGGAAGGAGTAACTGCCATTTAAATGCTTTGCCATCGTCAGATTCCCATTTCCGATACAGGACGCCATTTTGCAACTGGAGAGATTTCCATAGAGCCCAGTATCTTTTCGTTGCAGGACTGTAGAGAGAAACGTCTTGCCAACTAGGTTGCCGACTGTCCTTTTCCATTAACTGTATGATAGGCTTTAGGTCTGGGTCTTCAAGCTGATCTTTTCTTACTTGGTTGTCACTCCATGGATCAGGATCTGAAGATGATGAAATAGCAGTAACTTGACAGGCAGTAGGGATTGTCGTCCCGTACTGTTTCTCTATTCGGGAGCAATAATGGCAGTTCTCGGAACAAGGTCTTCTTGATAATGCGTCAGCATTCCCGTGTGACATACCTTTTCGGTGCTTAACTCTTTAAGGACGGTGGGCTCATCGCCGCTCTGGTCCCCAAAGGACGGACATCAATTTCGGAAGAACCACACAGAATAGACTCTTCCAAAACTGGAAGAGTCGTCGTTTCTACGCGGGAAAAAGTTGGGTCCTATTGTGAGCTAATTGGCGGGGAAGAAAGTCGTCCCCTTCAAGATTGCTTATCTCCATCGGTTTGCAGGAGAACAGGCTGCGCTCATTTACTTTTTCTTTACTTTTCTGTTTTTTTTTCTTCTTTTTTTTAAAACTTTATAATATGAATATGAGTTAAATTTCTTCTTTCTTATTTAGAAAATAGGCGTTTTCTCTTTTGGACGGATTTGGAGATGAAAATCATTTTTTTACTTCGCAATATGAAGTTGAAAAGCAATTCAAAATTAAAAATAAAATTGCGCTCGAACTTTGCTAGAGACGATTTGAATCATCACTTATCAGGTATCTAGTTCCAGCCCATATTCACTCAATAATTCATACCCGTTTTGCTTAAATTTCAAAAATAGACAATTTTTTTTTTTGCATATAGTTATATTATAAGCTAACTAATTTTTAATGCTGTATTCAAATTCAGTTAAGAACTTATTTTTCATTAACGAATCATGATGTTTTTATGAGGATAATTTACGGCTAATAGAGAAAAAAGACATTTATCGGAAAAGTTATGAGCAACAAATGAAAACCGATTTCTAGCCACACAATCCAAAACTTTCCAGTGCTAAGTGTTCGCACTTGACACAAGGGATGCAAAATCCCGATTTTTGTTTTTTCTGTTTTTTTTTTTTTTTGTTTTTTTGCAGTAATTTCTTAAATAGCTGCCAAAATGTGAGTCGCTCGGTTATTTTATCATTGATAGCCATGAAAAAATCTTTACAGTGATTGGAAAATTTGGTGAACGTTTTCGCAAGATAAATAAATAATTAAATAAAAATAAAATCGAATAATAACTAAATATAACACATGTGAGAAATAATGTATATGAGGATGAGAAGTTGGATTAGAATTTTTCCGAGGAAAAAAATCCATAAGAATCCTACGTGCAAATGTGGAGTAAAAAAAAAATACGTAAGATGAATTACTTTTTTTTAAATTAAATTTCATTTATTTATACGTTAGATCTCTTATTTTCTTATTCATTCATTATTTTATTCACTAGTTCACTTTTTCTTATTAATTAAGTAGTTAATATTTTCGTTCATTATTTTATTATTTTTCATTTATTCCTTCTTCATTTTATCTACTCATTTGATCAAAAATATTTTTTATAATCAAATAAAAAATCTTTTACTTCTTACTTTACATCATAGAAAATTAAATTAATGATTTTTTTTTTTTCACTTTTTATTTCTCTTAGAGCGACAAATTTACTCCCAAAAATTGATGAAAATTTCCTTTTTTTAAAAAAATAAGGTTAAGCTATCTTTTCTGCTTCATTTTGCTCCACATTTCTCTACATTTGTATATATATTGTTGAAGTACATTTGCAGGGTTGCCACAGGAAAAATGTTACAAAAAAGTAGCAAAAGTCGCCTAAAAATACTAAAAAAGTTGCCTTCAAAATAAAAAAAAGTTGCAAAAAAAGTAGCCACAAAAAAAAAAAAAAAAAAGTGCAAAGAAGCTGAATAGAAACATGTGACAAGCTAAACTGAATCATGAGTAATGATTTAAAACAAGTTCCGAAAATAGACATATTTTGAACTAATGCATCAGATTAAAGGTACAAATGAGGAAAAAACAACAACAAAAGAGTACAATTGAGGTTGCTTACTTTACAAGACTGCTGCCATTCAAAAGAAAAAATAATAATATACTCATATAAATACAGAAAAATTGCTCCGAAAATATATGTTTTTGGTTTTTTACAGAAAAATGATTCTATCAAAGTAGTTTTCCTTTTGTTCACTAAGCAATTTAATTTATTTTCTTCATCTTCATGCTCTCTTTCCCTATTCCTCAACTTTATACTGCTGAGCTATTCTAATACTTTCAATGTCTTTTGCTTCAATAGATGATTTTAGCCTCTGGTTTGCCTGTTTAAAAAGTACATCAGCTGATTTTGGAGTTTCCTTTCTCTCTCTATTTACTAATTTGACTTTTACTTCTAACTTATTAACAGATCCCTTTAAACTTGACAGCTTTTCTTTTTCTATTTTTCTTTGTTTCAACTTTTCTTCATTTTCGTTTTCTAATCTCACAATTGCTCTTCCTTCTCTGTCTTCTAGTCTTCAAGGTAGAACTGGTATGATTTGCATGCACCATAAGCTAAATTTAAAAGTTCCTTATCAATCTGGAATTGTGCAACTGTAGAATAGCGCTTCAGAGCATCTTATAATAAGCCTGTCATTCAATACACGTTCCGACATCAAAGATTTATCTTCCGATAGAGCTATCCTGGATACTGAACTTTACTATTACCATGAGACTAAATATGACTAATTGTGACTAAAAATTAATGTTACTTTTTCTGATGAAAATTATTAAAATTTGGGTGGCTTAGATGGATTATAATTCTATTAGCTTGACTAGAGAAAAGATATGATGAGCATAAGCTGTGCTGCGTTTACCATTAAAATCTGGATTATTTGGGACACTGTTTCCGAAGAGACTCAAGCACAATTCTTTTTTTTTTTGGGATGGGGGGGGGGGGGCATCTGATTCAGTTGTTTATCTACTTAGCTGTCACGGGCTGTTTTTGACCCAAGTAGAAGTTTTGTAGGATTAAGGGTCGAATCGCCATTGAGCCGTTTTTACAATTCCTTCATCCTTAAGAAATATAATTTTTCTTGGCCTTTTTGATCAATACACATGTCTGAATTTATTTTCCACAAAGTATAAAATAATGTACTATCATACTAGGGCCAATTTAAAAGACGAAAAATCAGCAAAGTGGATTCATTTCCAAATTTCGGCTTCCAAACTTTCTCTTCTTCTTTACACGAGAACTACAGAGATATGGAAGTTTGATTATTCATTCAGCAATCTCTTCACCTTAAAGTAAAGTCGAAGCAAAAAGTCCCACCTTTCCTCCAACAACTACCTTTCAAGTTGCATAAAATCTGACTTTTACCTAAACTTTTGGAACAGCAAAAAAAAAATGTTTTTTGTAATTTCCAATTTTTGTTTCGGTTATTTTTTTAAAAACTCCACACACGTATTTGGGACAATATTGTCTACCTGCAGCAGAAATTTGAAAGCATTTCGCTGAATAGTTTTCTTTTTATTCATACATTTGCATTTTGTCTACTCTTTTGTATCGCAATGTATAAGGTTTCAGCTTCTGGAAAAGCGTAGATATCAGTAATGTACGAAGAATACAAATTAGTTTCATACAAGATTGACTTTTGTTTTCGCATCACTTAAGCCACGCCCAACTTGTTGATTGGAGGCAGTGGATCGGTGCAGCCCATAACGTCTATTTAGAAAAGGTTTTATTCTTGAAATGAAAATTATTTAAAACCATGGGTGAAAGAAAATCTCCAGGTGTTTCAAAAGAAAACTTATGTCAGGGGGAAAAGTCTCCAAAAAAGCAGATTCGGTGAAAAAAAGCAGCTTTTTGGCCTGTTTTTGCATAAAAAAGTAGCTAAAGTCGCCTTGTGTCCAAAAAAGTAGCAAAAAGTAGCATTTAAGTATCCTGTGGCAACCCTGATTTGTTGTATATTAAATAGCAGAGCATGATTTATTTTATTTTATGTGCTCACTCCCAGATTAACTATACTTTATGTAAAGAAGATCTTGTCATTTTAATCTATTATAAATGCAAATCCTTTCAACTGATACACAGTTAGTACACAATTAGTAACAAAAAACATTTTTAATAATTCTTTTTCAGCATACATTTAAAACTATTATTCTGATGCAATTTTACATTAATTTTCAACATGTTTATTTTAAATTTTCATCGTGGTAGGGACCAAAACAAGTAATGCAAAGACAAATGTCACATTGTTCACATTTAAACGTGCTTTCTATACTTCTGTTTTTCAAAGTCTTTACTTTCAGCTTTGCGCAACGTTTGCAGGTTTTTTTCCTGCCATCAATTTTAATTCGTTTGTGCAAATTCTTTGATGTCAAGACGATGAGTAAGTCTTCCTTCTTTTTGCGTAAGTTTGCAGAAAGAGCCCTTATCAGCAACTTTCTGAAATCGTACAACGTCATGGGATTCTTTTCTAACGGCGTATTGGAAAGCGTATAAAGCAAAAAGGCATTGTTTACGACGCTGTCTAAAAGAAAATAGAATATATAAAGCCACCATTTTTTAGATTTCCTACATGTGCCATAATAACGTCTCTTCTGATCCGCTAAGTCCACTCCGCCCATATATTTGTTATACGATTTGAATGAAGTTGGACATGAGAGAGTTCGCTTTTTTCCTCCTACTCTTCTCTGTGCTTCATCAATTTTATATTGGGATCCAGTTGACAAGAGAAAAATTTCTTTTTTATCCTTCCAGACTGTACAAGTTAAATTTGGCAGCTGTTCGCACTGGAAAGCTTTGCTTTCACCCACACTATTTAGCTTGATGCCTTTCAAGTGCGCAGGAAGGTATTTTCTGTTTGTTTGAAGTGTTCCTGAACTATAATGGCCTGCAGCAAAAAGACTTATCATTAGGGGAACACTTGTAAAAAATCTATCGAAAAAGAGATGATAACCGGTTTCTTTTAGTGTTCTAGTTAGATTTGTAACTACATCACATCCTAAGCCATTCTCAGTACGTTCCATGCTGCCTTTGCTTCCACAGTATACTTCAAAGTCTATGACGTATCCGGTTACTGAGTCGCAAAGCATCCAGACTTTTATCCCCCTTTTAGCGGGTTTGTTGGGCATGTACTGGATTATTCCACAGCGTCCTTTGTATTTCAAGAGGGCCTCATCGACTGATAGGTTTTTATTTGGAGTGAAATAGCGGCTGAAATTTGATTTTACTTCAGTCATGAATGGGTCCAACTTTTGCATCATGTAGTAGTCCGCATGATCTGGCGCCTTATCTTCCTCTCTGTTGGACAAATGGAAGCACCGTAAAATTTGCAGGAATCGGTCCCTCGACATAGTTTTTTTTATAAAGTTGTTTTCTACAATATCATCCTCCGACCAGTAATCTTTCAGTCTGGGTACGTGATTGATCCCGATCGCTAAGATGCAGGCAATGAATCCCCACAATTCGTCAATGGAGGAAAGAGGAGTCCACTTTTGAAAGCATTTCTTTTGCGATGAAGCTTTCATGAATTCTGCATATTTGTTGGTGTTCTGCAGAATCATTTGCATCATCGGTAAAGTAAAAAGGAGATGAAAAAACTCCAAAACAGAAGCACCAGCAGTTACATTATGGGATGGACCCCCTCCAAGTATCTTATTTGATACTTTAATTTTGTCATTTTCTACTAATTCTTTCCATTTTATTTCATCGCAAGTAAAATTGATGTTGCTGGGTAGGATATCTTCATCATTTACATCACTTTCATCATCACTGCTGTCACTTTCATCTTCAGCTCTAACGAAAGAATCATTTATCGGCCATCCGTCATCCTCTGATGAAAGCTCGCTGTCGCTGCTTTCTCCGAAAAGAATTTTATTTATTTCCTCCTCTGTCGCTTGTCTCTTTCGCTTACTCATCATGAAAAATACTCTTCTCCGTTAACAAAATATTAATATTTGAATTTTAAAAATAGATCGACCCAAGTTTCCCACTATATAGTGCTCCGCAAGGGTTACTCGATCTCAAGTTTTATCCGCAACTAATCACACATTTCGTTTGCACGAATTTATATAATACAGCAAGAGTAGGGGAAAGCATATCCGAGAAGGGATAAAAGCATAGAGCATTCAGCAAAAAAAAACAAAAAAACAAAAAAAAAAAAAAAAAAAAATCTACTTATATTAAAAACTGAGTATCTAACTATCTTTCTATCTTTCTATGTCACGCTTATTTCTCCTGAACGCCAATGAACTGAAAGTCGAACCAAGTACCGATAGATAGGTAATTTTTCAGGCTTCATTAGTTTCAATTCATATGATTATACGATTTTAATTAGCGAAGATGTCAATTAATAAGTAGTCAAGTTTAAAGCTAGTTTTAAGCCTAAAAAATGATTAAACGTCCAAGACATTTATTTCTTACCGTTGCCATTTGAATAAAAACGTTAATTAAATTATTGAACTGTTTAAAATTCCAAGATATTTATTTCCTACCGTTGCCATTTTGAATTAAAACGTTAATTAAATTATTGAACTATTTAAAATTCCAAGATATTTATTTCTTTCCGTTGCGATTTTAAATTAAAACGTTAATTAAATTGAACTTTTTAAAATGAAAGAGTGTTATTTTTTTCCATTGTCATTTTGAATGCGTGTTATAACAAAGTTCTAACAATTGTTTTTATTCTAATTATTAATGACATATTTTTTCTCTGGTGCCATTTTGAAAATGTGTTTTTAAATAAAATTGCAATTGCTGTTTTTAGAAGGGGCTTTTTTTGGCTGCGATCCAAATATTAAAAGAACTTTTTCGTTTAGAATTTTGCAATTAATTTTAGAAGAAAGCAGTTTGGAAATAATTTTTTTTTGGAAAGGAATTTTATTTGTTATTTAGGGAGAGTGCTAAGTATGCGCTACTTGACATCGTCTTTATTTTTGAGGAAGCATGTGCAAATAACTCGATTGATTCTTTGATGCAGGAAAGCTTTTTAGCGAGCCGCTTTAGCGGGGAGTAGTTTATTAAACTTTTCCTTGGTACTGTAAAGGTACGAGTAAGGTACGAGTAGTTTATTGAAACTTTCCTCGCTACTGTAAAGACGAGCCGCCTTGACGGCGAGTAAACTGTTTAAACTTTTCTCATTACTTTAAAGGCGAGCCGCCTTGGTGGCGAGTAGTTTTCTCAAACTGCCTTCACTACATTACAGCCCGTGCAACGCCGGGCCACGCAGCTAGTATCTATTGATTCTTGAATAAAGATACTACGAGCATCTCTTCCTAATCTATTTTCCTATTTTCGTTTCAGATGTGTATGTACTTGGTGCTAATAAATCTAAAGAAACATTTTAACGGGCATAGAATAAATAAAAGGAAATTTTTCGTCTCTGTTTCACATTTGACTTCAGAAAATACAAGGAACCACTTAAGATAAGCTCTCTTTCGCCAAAGTCGCGAACAATACTCTACTCCCATATTGTGCGCATTACGTAATGGAGTCCCTTCACGCAACGTCACAGGTCGCGTTAGGTCACGTGTCAACTAGGAAGCCGATGTAAGCAACGGGGATGAAGCGTTGAAAGCATTACTGAAGAACCGTTCTTTTTCTTAACAAAATGTGTTGCTTGTGGATGCACTAAGGTTGCAACTGAAGTCAATTGCAAGGAGAAGTTATTTTTCATATTTCCTCATGTAAATAAAGATCATTTAAAAGTTTTGTTCATAAAAATAAAATGAGAAAACTTACGGCCAAAAAACATTGTTTTTTGCAGATGACTTCGATGAAGAATGCTTTAAGTGTCAAAATTTCACCAAAAGATTACTAATAAAACAAGGCGCGATCTGTACAAAATTATTTTTTAAGAAAGAAAAGAAAAGGAGAGCTTTAAAGTGTTTAAATGCTTCATCAAGTCAAAGTGCTGGTTTTTTTTTTTTTTTGGAAA